>JAQQSW010003711.1:0-14627 GCA_028646575.1 Pseudocheirus occidentalis | reverse complement strand
GAGAGTCAACAATCTGACTGAAGAAAACAACACTTTAAAGAATAGATTAACTAAAATGGCAAAAGAGGCCCAGAAAGCCAATGAGGAGATGAATGCCTTAAAAAGTCAAATTTCCCAGATGGAAAAAGAATCTCAAAAGCATTCTGAAGAAAATAACTCCTTCAGAATTATAGTGGAGCAAGTAGAAGCTAATGACTTTATGAGAAACCAAGATACTATTAAACAGTTACAAAGAAATGAAAAAATAGAAAGCAATGTACAATATCTCCTTGAAAAAACCACTGACCTGGAAAAGAGATCCAGGAGAGAGAGTTTGAAAATAATTAGTCTACCTGAAACTTATGACCAAAAAAAGAACTTGGAAAGCATCCTTCAAGAAATCCTCAAAGAAAATTGCCCTGATGTTTTAGAAACAGAGGGCAAAATAGGACTTGAAAGAATTCACCGACCACCTCTTCAAAAAGATACCCAAAATAACTCCTAGAAATGTTATTGCCAGGTTCAAGAATACCCAGTTAAAGGAGAAAATATTACAGGCTTCCAAGAGAAAACCATTTGAATACTGCAGAAGCACTATCAGGATAACCCAGGATCTGGCAGCTTCTACACTGAGGGATTGAAGGCCCTGGAATATGATATTTAAAGATTAAGGGAGCTGGGAATAAAACCAAGAATCAACTACCCAGAAAAACTGAGCATAATATTCCAGGCAAAAATATGGTCATTCAATGAGGTGGAGCACTTTCAAGCATTCTTGCTGGAAAAAACCGAGGTGAACAGAAAAATTGACAATCAAACACAAGAAGCATGAGAAGGTAAACAATGGAAATAAATCATAAAGAATTTGTCAAATTTTAATTATTTACATGCCAATATGGAAAAACAATAATAGTAACTTATGAAACTTTTCTTAGCATGAGGATAGGTGAAGGGAATACAAATGTATATATACGTATACTTACACATAGGTCCATATAGGAGGCTATATATGCGTATGAATACATATCTGAGCATGTGTGTATATGTGTATATAGAGGATGTAGGATGAATTGAATACAAATAGATGATACTTTATAAGGCAAACTTCTGAGGTGGGAGAGGACTAGAATGAGAGGAGACAAAATGGGGTTAATCATCCCACAGAGAAGAGGCAAGGGATAACTATTAAACCTTTACTTTAAATTACTCTCATTGATTTTGGCTTAGTGAAGAAATGGCATAAACTCTAAACTGAGCATCACGCCACACAGAGAGTAGGGGGAATGGGGATGAGAGAATGGATGACAGAGGGGAGGGCAGGGTCTGGGGGACGGATGCTAGAAGCACACACTTCAGTAAAGGGACAGGAGCAGGGTAGAGAGCACAACAAGCGGGAGGGAGGGATAGGAAGGAGAGACAGATGATCACTGTCATAAAATGTCCACTGTGAAGATGTCCTGTATAATCACCCATCCACAACCTGTTTTGAATTGATTGTCCTTACAGTGGGGGTGGGTGACAAGGGAAGAATTGAAAGAATCTAGGATTTAAAGTTCTGCAATACCTGCAACTAGGAAATAAGATATACAGGGACTGGGATAGGGAGAGCTTCCCTGCCATATCAGAAAGTAAGAGAGCAGAGCAGGTGAGGGGCTTTACAATGAGATTGCTGTTTTAGGGTTGGGGCAGGGGCAAGATGGGAAGAAAATGTGTAATTCAAAAATGTAATGAAAATGAATGATGTAAACAAGAAAATAAATAAAAAATATTTTAAAAAATAAAAAAACAAAACAAAAAAACACGTTCTTCACGGGACAATTTGGGAAGATCAGAAGAAAAATCCTTAGGATTTGGATGAGGTTTGGTCTTGGTGAAGAATAAACACCTCTGGGGGGGTGGCAGAGCCAAGATGGCAGAAGAGAGTTGAAGAGAATGTGTGTATGTATATGTATATGTATATGTATATGTATATGTATATGTATATGTGTATGTGTATGTGTATGTGTATGTGCATGTGTATGTGTATGTGTATGTGTGTATGTGCGTGTGCATGTATACATGTATGTATAAACATGTGTAAATACATATGTATAGGAGGGTCTGTGTGTATACATATATGTGTGTGCATATATGTATATGTGTATATATAGACAGGGAATATAGGATGAGTTGAATATGAAGGGATGATAGCTAAAAAATAAAATTAAGAAGTGAGAGAGGGATATGTTGGGAGAAGGAGAAAGGGAGAGAGAGATTAGGGTAAACTATCTCATATAAAAGAGTCAAGAGAACACTGTTACAATGAAGGGGAAGAGCAGAAAGTTGAAAGTCTCAAGGTAGAAAGGTCAACTTTACTCTCATTAAATTTGGCTTACGGAGAGAATAACATACACAATCTTACCCTACAGGCAAGCAAGGGGGAATAGGATAAGAGTGGGGATGATAGAAGAGAAGGCAGATTTGGGGGGAGGGTAGTTAGAAGCACTTTAGAAAAGGGAAGAGTAAAAGTAGAAAATTAAATAAGTGGGGTGTGGGATAGGATGGAGGGAAATATAGTTAGTCTTTCACAATATAATTACTAGGGAAATGCTTTGCATGACTACACATGTACAACCTATGTTGAATTGCTTGTCTTCCTAGTGGGGTTGGGTGAGGAGGGAAGAAGGGAAAGACTCAAGAACTCAAAATTCAAAAAAAATGTTTTAAAAAATGCTATTTTACGTGCAACTGGGAAATAAAATATACAGGCACTGGGGAATATGAATCTATCTTACCCTACTGGAAAGTTAGGGGGAGGGTGGATGCAGGAGGACATAAAAGAGAATAAATAGGGGGAAGTGGTATTCAGTAGGATTGCCATTTTGGGGTGGTGGTAGGGGAAAGATGGGGAGAAAAATTTGTAATTCAAAATCTGGAAATGAATGTTGAAAACCAAAAAGAAATAAATTAATTGAAAAAAAGAGTAAACACCTCCAGCCTAGGGTGCACTTTAAAGCCTCTTACACAACAAGAGGCAATTCCTGGGTTTAGTTGGTTCAAGAGGCTGCCTCAGCCCCTGTCACAGGAACTTTCACCTCAAGGACAGTGAAGGGAGTTAGACCTCTGAGCCCAGGGAAAATCAAGGGAACCTTTGCTGACAAGGAAAACCAGACCCAACTCTGCTACAATGAGTGACAGTGGTGAGAAAGAACCGCTACATGCCTGACGGTTGCAGAAGCAGTAGGGTAGAAAGCCCCTGACTATGGGCCCTTATAGGGTGGTGGAGCTTTGGCTTTGGTTCCAAACTAGTGGGGAGAACTGAAGATCTGAGGCAGGAGGCATGATGCCCCAGGGCTATAGGTGATTACAAAAATTAAATTATTACTGCAAAAAATGCCCAAGCAAAGGAGAATCTAACCATAGAAAGCTACTATGGGAATAGAGGTGACCAAGGTTCATCTGCAGAAGAGGATATTGAAGTAAAATAACCCCCAAGTAGTAATGTCAAATGGTCACCTACCCAAGTAGAATTCATAGAAAACCTTAAAAAAAGACTTTAAAAATAAAATGACAGAGATGGAGGACAAACTAAAAAAGAAAATAAGGATAATTCAATAAAATAAGAAGGGTATGAAAGGAAAGTCAACCAATTAGAAAAGGAGATCCAGAATCTAAAGGGAAAAAATGGCATCTTGGAAATTAGAATTGGGCAATGTGAAGTCAGTGAAGTTATCAGTGATCAAGAAATAATTAAATAAAATATGAATAATGAAAAAAATTTGAAGAGAAAATGAAACAAAACAACAGATTTGGAGACCAGAACAAGAAGAGAAAATAAAAAAAATAGTTGGACTAAATGAAAGCTATAATCAAAAAAATAATCTTGATACAATAATACAAGTAATAATTAAAGGAAATTGTCCGGAAGTGTTAAGAAAGTAGAAAGAGAAACAATCATCAATCACTGCTTAAAAGAGGTCCTATGAAGAAATCTCATAGTAATATTCCAAAATCCTCAGCTCAAGGATAAAATATTAAAAGCTTGCAGATTAAAACAATCTAAATATGACGGTGTCATTTAATGGTAATTAATTTAAATTTGAAAACACCTTTTTGTTATGTCACATAAGCAGGTACTTAGCGCTTAGTAACTAACAAAACCTTTGTTGCAAAGAGGCAGAGGGTGTGTACTCTGTTTCCTGTTGCTGACGTAACAGGAAGGGTTTGGCAGAAATAGGAAGCCAATGCTTTATGTGTATGTAAGAAGAACCCCAGAGAGAGACAGTCAGAATTATAATTTTTTTCCTATTGGGCTCCTGGTGGAGGAGAGAGAGAGTTTTTTCCAGTGAGCATCTGGAAGCTGATGGAGAAGTGAGGGAGGATTTACATGAGACCAGAATCTGGTGAAGGCTGAAGTTGCTGCTGAGAAAGCTGTCTGGAAGGCTGAGATTTCTTCTGGGTCCTAGGAGCAGCCAAACTGCTGGAGGGCTGAAGAAGTATGACTGGGATGATATTTTATTTGTTTGTAGCTTGATTGATCCTTGAATTCCAAGTAACAGAAGCTGTGAAAGTTTTGAGATGTGCTAGACTCTGTGAACTTCAGTGTGTAGCAGTAACTGCCCAGAGGACTAGACAAGAAACTGTGAACGGTCTGCCTCTGAATCTAGGTGACTGTTTGGTGGATTCAGGTAGGAGCTGGGAATCTGGGATCCAGGGAATCTGAGAGACCACTCTAAGTCAAAATGAAGAAAAGTCCTCTCCTTGGATATTGAATTCAGTGATTAAATTGAAGTTTATTAGAGAGCAAGGGATGGAGGGTTTGTGTAATTTTCTAATGATTGTATTTAGTGATTAATGATATTTAGTGACTGATTAAATTAACCTGTGATTGCCCCATGAGTAGAAGACTGACTATTGTATTTTAAGATGACTGAATGACTGAGTAAGGAGGCAAACCTCCTTAGGGATACCAGATAATTGTTCTTTTGTTCTTTGTTATAAATACTGTGACCACTTTGGTGAAAACTATGTGGCCATTCTAATGATAAGCTGTTGTGAACACTATATTGTGATTTTCTGTGAGAAGATATAATGTTGTGTGTATTGTATCTTGATTTTTTGTGAATGTTTGCCTTGATTTATTATATAATAAATAAAGTGTTCACTATAATGTGTAATCAGAACCTTAAAAGCTGTTCACAGTAGCATCCTTTTGGGAAGCTGCTCGTGCATGGCAAGACCTGGCTGCAGAGATAATAAAGGACTGCAGGTCTTGGAACACAACCTATTGAAGAGCAAAAGAAATGGGGATCTGACCGAAAATATCATTCCCTGCAAAGTTAAGTATATCCTGAATGAAAAAAGTGGACATTTGATAAATTCTTAGACTTTCAAGACTATGTCAAGAAAAATTCTGAACTTAATAGAAGATTTGATCTACAAGAACCAAGAGAAATATTAGGCACATACCAAAGATTGATTATAAGTGATTCATAAGGACAAACTATTTACTTTTTAAATATGTAAAATTTATGTCTAAGATTCTTATTAGTATTTGCATACCTCACAGGAAAAATTGGGGTAAACCTGAGTATGACATGAATTTAAAAAGTAAAATAATTTAAAATAGCTAAAAGAGTAATTATTTTATGCAAATGAGGTATAAGAGAAAGAATCAGTACAGAGGAATTAAATGGAAGAGGAAGACTGATGGTTCTGATAGCCAACTTTCATCAGGAATGGGTTTAAGAGGGAACAATACATATATATGTAGAAGAGTACAAAGTCTTCTAAATTAAAAAAGATAAATTGGTAGGGGCATAGAAGGGGAGGTCAAGGGAGGGATCTTTGGAGGGGAATGTGATTGAACAAGTAAAAGTAGGGTATAGAAGGGTCTTTAAATATATGGCAATGGGAGAACAGGGGAGGGATCCTTGGAGGTGGGGAGGCAAGTAATAGGAGGGCTAGGTGGTGGGTAGTAGTAAAGTATAGGAGGCAGGAGGGATAGGAAACAAGTAATATTAAAAACAAATATGAAGAGTAGAGAATATTTGGGAAAGTATATGTCTACATATGTATGCACATATGTATATGTGTATGTATATATCTATAGCTATAAAGAAACATATCTAAACTTTAACATAGCCTTCTGGAGTGTGGGGGAGGGAAAAAAGAACAAAGTAAAAAAATAAACAGCAGAAAACAGAAGAAAACTTATAAGGAAGCAAAGAAAAGGTGGACAATTCTTGACAAAATGTGTATTATTTATTATACAGTCTTTCTTAACATGAAAATTTATTGTTACACATTTTGAATCCTCTCATGTTCTCCTATGCACATGATGCTTTTTCTTCTTTCTTTGCATTTAAATTTCAATATTTAAATTTATGATATTTTTGTTTCTTTTCTTTATTCTATATATGTGTTCTGGCCCATGGGTCTAAAGTAAAGAGAAATAAAACATATGTCGTGAAAGGAATTTTGTAAGACTCCTTTGTTCTTACCCCCCCCCCCCCAATGTAGTAGTGGGATTAATTGTTCATTTAACATTTTATAGAATTCAATTTTAAATCTATCTTGTCTTGGCAAGTTTTTCTTATGGAGCTCATTTAGGCCTTATTTTTTTTCCTTTTCTGAGATAAGATCATTTAAGTATTCTATTTCTTCTATTATTCTGGGAAATTTGTTTTTGTAAATATTCATCATTTCACATAGATAATCAGTTTTGCTGGTATATAAAAGAGTGAAATAACTAATAATTGTTTTAATTTCATCTTCATTGGTGGGAATATTGATATTTTTCATTTTTGATACCACTAATTTAGTTTTTCTTTATTTTTATTTTTTTCTTCAGAGTCAGTTTTATTTTGAAGATTGTAGTATTTTTTCACGTAATAATTTTCTTGTATATTTGAAATAATTAACAAGTTGTGCATAGTAGTTGAAGTTTTGTGTATTATCATCTCTTCAGTCTAGCATCTGTCTCCAACCTACCTAATCAGACATATTTCTCTTACTCTCATTCTATTTTGTGTTACTAATAAGATGTAAGTTAGAATTCCATTTCTTCTACTGCTATTTTAAACAGTTGGTTTTAAAACTTTGAATTCCAGACTTTTTTCCCATTCTTCCCTCAATACCCACCTTTACTGGGAAGATAATTAATTCAATATAGGTTATGCATGTGTAGTTATGCAAAACATTTCCATAGTGGATATATTGTGAAAGACCGACTGTATTTCCCTCCATCCTATCCCACCTCCCACTTCTTCCATTTCCTACTTTGACCCTGTCCCCTTTCAAAAGTGTGTGCTTTTAACTCTCCTCCCCTCCAATCTGCACTCCCCCCTATCATACCCCCTATTTTCCCCTTCCCACCTACTTTCCTGTAGGATAAGATACCCAATTTAGTGTGTATGTTATTCCCTACATAAGCCAAATTCAATGAGAGAAAGGTTGACCCATTCCCTTTTGCATTCCTGTTCTTCCCCTCCACTATACGTTTTCCCTTGCCTCTTTAACATGAGAAAATTTATCCTATTCTGTCTGCCAATAACTCCTCTCATTATATTCCTCTCTCACCTCTCAATTTCTCCTTTTAAATACCATCCTTTCCTATTCAATTGATCCTGTACCCTCTGTCTATATGTACCTGTACACACATATATACACACTCATATATGTATTCATATGCACCTATATTTTTCTACATAGACACATTTGTATTCCTTTCAACTATTCTCATACTGTGAAAAGTTTCATAAGTTACAATTATCATTTTTCCATGTAGGAATATAAATACTTCAACTTTGATAAGTTCCTTATGATTTCTTTTCCCTTTACTTTCTCATGCTTCTCTTATTTGAATGTCAAATTTTCTATTCAACTCTGTTTTTTTTATCAGGAATGCTTGAAATTCCTCTATTTCACTGAATAACCATATTTTTCCTTTAAACATTATACTCAGTTTTGATGGGTAGGCGATTCTTGGTTTTAATCCTAGCTCCTTTGACCTCCAGAAAATCATATTACAAGATCTTCAAACCTTTAATGTATATATATGCTGCTAGATTTTGTGTTGTCCTGATTGTATTTCCACAATATTCAAATTGTTTCTTCTTGGCTACTTGTAATATTTTCTCTTTGATATGAGAACTCTGGAATCTGGCTATAATGTTCCTAGAAGTATTCTTTTTGGGATACTTTTCAAGAAGTGAAGAGTGAATTCTTTCAATTTATATTTTGCCCTCTGGTTCTAAAATGTCAGGACAATTCTCCTTGAGAATTTCTTGAACAATGATTTCTAGGTTCTTTTTTTGATCATGGCTTTCAGGTATTCCAATAATTTTTAAATAATCTCTTTTAGATCTATTTTCCAGATCAGTGGTTTTTCCAATGAGATATTTCACGCTGCCTTCTATTTTTTAAAATTTGTTTTGATCTTTTTAATAGTATCTTAGTTTATCATAAAGTCATTAGCTTCCGTTTGCTCCAATCTAATTCTGAAGGAATTATTCTTTTCAGTGAGCTTTCAAAATTCTTTTTCCTTCCGGCAAATTAAGGTTTTTAAGACATTATTCTCCTCTTTTGTTTTTGGGCCTTTTTTGCCATTTGAGTTAGTCTATTTTTAAGGTGTTATTTTCTTCAGTCAGGTTGTTGACTCTCTTTTCATAATTTACTTGCATCATTCACATGTCTCTTTCCAATTTTTCCTCCACTTCTCTTATTTGATTTTCAAAATCCTTCTTGGGCTCTTCCATGGCCTGTAACCAGTCCATGGTGCCATGTATTTCTGTACCCCTTTGAGTGAGTGTGTATTTATTTATGTTTATGTATAGTTTTCATCTTTGGAACAATTTACGTGAGAGTGATTTTCAAGTATTGCCTGCTCCCCCACTTCCCCCTCCATTTTAATAACTTTTCCTTGCATGCTCCTTTTGTGTGAGAAAATTTCCCCCATTCTTCTTCCTTGCCTCTTATTCCAGAGCATCCTTCTTTTTGCCCATCCATTTTTTTTACATTGACTCCCTCCTGTGACCTCTATGTAAATTCCTTTTAACTACCATAATAATTTTAAAATTCTTAGAAGTTAACATATGTAACATAACATTCTCAAATAGGAATATAAAAAATTTTAATCCTTATTGAGTCTTTTTAAATTTCTCTTTCATGTTTACCTTTGATGCTCCTCTTGAGTTGTACTAGAGAGTCAAATTTTCTGTTCAGTTTTGTTATTTTCACTAGGAATGCTTGAAAATCCTTTATTTCACTAAATATCATTTTTTCCCTTGAAGCACTATCTTCAATTATGCTTTGTGGGTTATGTTGGAAGAGTTTGGCTAAGTGCTTGCTCTACTCTGTCATCTTGGCTCTGCCAGGAGTGTGTGTGTGTGTGTGTGTGTGTGTGTGTGAGAGAGAGAAAGAGAGAGAGAGAGAGAGAGAGAGAGAGAGAGAGAGAGAGAGAGAGAGAAAGAGAGAGAGAGGGAGAGAGAGAGAGAGAGAGAGAGAGGTCCTAGAATTTCAAGTAAGCAATAACTAGTCCCAAGGGTCCTCAGAGTCACATACAGTCCTAATATGAAGGAATCTTCAATGGAGACCATCCTTGCTATCACCACTAGACCTGTTTTTGTCAGATGCACCCCTGCTGGTCTAAATGAGAGTAGCAGGAGGGTAATGTTCAATTTAAAGTTGAAGAGTTAACATCTAACCAAGTATTGTATTTCTCTATTCTGTAGCATCCCATATAGTGTTTCCCCCATGAAGTTTAAACATGTTATTTAGGGAAAAATTCTTTAACTTAAAATTCTGTCAGTATACGTTTTTATGTGAGAGTTTTAAGACAATTTTAATTTTTTTGTAAATTTTTAAGATTAATTTTAAACTTAAATAGAAAACTAGAAAAGAAAAAAAGAACATTTCCACATAATACAACTGAATGTAAGAGAGGATTTAATATATAACAGTAAATTTCTATTTAAAGAAAACTTATAGTAAATACAAGACATTATTTCCCAGAGCTAACTAGCTTTTCTTTGCTTCATTCTATGTTTTCAGTTGTTTCCTGTTGTGTTATTTTTTCTTTATTTTTCCCCTCCCTCTACCACCTCTGCCATATGTGTGTGTGTATATGCACACACATAATATATATATATGTATATATATATATACGTAGATATATTTAAACATACACATATATAATCATACATATATGTAAAGCTATACTGTGCATATTTCCACTTGCCATTTCTTTCTCTGGTGGTGGATAGCATCTTCCTTCATACGTCTAAGTCTTTCTATGTTTTTCTAAATCAATCAGCTCATTATTTCCTGTACCATAGCAGTATTCCAACACAATCTAGGAGATTGTTTATGAAAGTTTCTTACCAACTTTGTGTATTTCTTCTATTGTTGACTACATTAGCTTTATTCTTACAAGAAAATTTTAATTTGAAATAATTGAAATTGTCTACATTACATTTCAACAACAATCTCCCCTTGTAATATAGTTTAAAGTCTGATAATAGTGATTATCTTTCCTTTACTTCCTTTTCTCTGGTTTCTTTGAAATTCCTGACCTTTTTTTCTTCAAAATAAACTTTGTTATAACTTTTCAAATTGAAAATAATGTTTATTTAATTGAGATTGCATTTAATAAGTAGATTAGTTAGGTAAAATTGTCGTTTTTTATTACATTGCCTTTGCTTATGAATAAGATTATTCCAGTTATTTACATTGGGCGTTTTGGGGTATAAAAAGTGGTTAATGTTTATGATCATGTGATTCAGCAGTTATACTCTTAGGCATTTTCTAGTGTCATCTTATTTGAAATGATCTAAAACAATATTGAATAATATTTGTGATCCATAGTGTCATTTCACTAAATTTCCATTAAATCCATTTTAGCTTTAACTTTGTCCGAGATCATGATTACTATCCCTGCTTTTTCAATTCTACTCCAGGCTTTTATTTTATCTTTCATCTTTGTTGTGTTTCTTAAAAGCAATATATTGTTGAATTCATATTTTAATCTGCTTACCAATTCCATTTTATGGAATCCCCTTCACATTTTATTTAATTTTATGCATTCCCTTCACATTCTAAATTATAATTCCTTGTTATGTATTATCCTCTTTCCTATTTCTTTACTCACCCTATTTACCCTACATTCTTCTCATCCTATTTACCCTATCCCTCCTCACTCTTCTACTTTACTTCTACTTGATACTTTGCTTTCCTTTTTCTTAACATATTCACCCTTCTAACAGTATCTTCCTTATCTTCTATCCCAATCCTATCCTCTTGTCCTCTTCTTTCTGAATTTAGAAGGATTTTATTCCCTTCTATTCCTATGTGATGTTCCCTCTTTATCCCATTCTTGATGAGGGTAAAGTTCTGGTACTACTCACTTTGTCACTTCCTTCTTTTGTGCCATTTCTTCTTTTTGTGCCCCATTTATATAAAATAATGACTCCTTTTTTCCTTTTCCAACATGATATATTTTTAAAGAATAACCCCAGCATTCATAGCTTAGCCCAAGTGCTTCTTTCAGTCTATGCAGATAATGATGACTATTGTATGAATATTGATTACATTTTCAAATATTAGCAGTTAACAATTTGACCTTTTTGAGTCTGATATAATTGATCTTTATTGTTTACCTTAGATTTTTCCTGGATCTTATATGTCCAATTTTCCATTAAATTCTGCTATTTTTGTCAAAAATATCTAAAAGTCTTTCAGTTTGTTTAATGTCCATTTTTTCCTTTCAAGTTTTTGTTTCTCTATTGTTTAGTTGGTTTACTTTCTTTTCATAATTTTCTTGATTTTCTTTTATTTCTGTCACCTTTTCCTTATTTTTCCTTGATCTCTCTTATTTGATTTTTAAAGCCCTTTTAGAGTTTTTTTCCAAGAAGTCTTTTTTAGGCTTGGGACCACTTGGCATTTTCAACTTTTTTATCTTCACTATCTTCCTCTGAATATGAGCCCAGATATTCTCTATCCTCATAGTAACTATCTATTGTTTTGTTTTTTTCTCCCTTGTTACTAATTTTGTTTTGCTTTTAGCAGCTATTACTATAATGAGGTTTTAGTCCCAGTATGTGGGGAATGATACCCTAAGCCTCAGACTTCTTATTGTTATTTTCTTCACTCTGTCCCAGGCCTTAGCTTTGGGTTCTCTTTGTCCCTAGGCCACAACTAGGGTCCCCAGCCTTGCTTTTCTGAAAAAGCTTTTGCTCCTGGTCCCTCCAGTGGTTTCAAACTACAGTTGTCCTCTCTGTCCTGGTTACTTCAGAACTTGTACGATATATCTAATATATTGTCTGTGAGAATGTTCTTTAGAGTTTTTGACATAATATAGCTACAAACAGAGCATGAAATTATTCACAACTTATTTCAAAATGACTTTTGCTACATGACTGGATTGCCTTCTTTTCCAGTCATACATCTTAGATGATATCCTTTATAATACTTTTGCTTAGCAATTTTAATAGTTAATGTTTATTGCACTTTAGTGCATTTCTCTGTGCCTTCTGTCATTCCAGTGGCCTGTAGGTTAAATCAAATTTTAATTCTTTATGGACAGTTATATTTGATGAATATAGCATATGACTCGTGTCTGACAATACTGACATTAAGTAGATGAATCATTTTAATAGATGTTTTCTATTTCATTTTTATGGTTTTTTCCTAAAACAAGTTCACATTTTATGTCTGCAAAACTATGTACTTTTTCTTCTCTCTCACCTCTTTCTACAAACTCAGTTATAGGTTAATCAACTCTTAATTATTGTGTAAGACATTGTGGATGCAAATACAATGATTGAAATGATCCCTGCTCACAAGGAGCTTATGTTGTGGTGGAAAAGACAACATATAAAAATACATAAACAGGTATATAAACACACACATATAAATAAATGAAAAATAATAATTAAATGCAAGACAATTTGAGAGAGACAGCAGTAGTAGTTCATGGGGTAATGAGGTCAGGGAAAATTTTATAATCTAGAAATCAATGCATGAGCTAAATCTGAAAGGAAAGGTTCAATGGTAATGAACTTTGAAGATCCCTTTGTATTGCTAAGCTGACAGGTACTTAGAACCTAGTTTCAAATTAAGCTTCTGTTAAAGAAACAGAAGGTATGAACCCCTGTTGCTGACATAACAGGAAGGGGCTGAACAGAGAGGAGAAGTACTGTATATATGGAAAAACCCAGCTGGGAAAGTCAGAACTTCTTGGGATGAGCACTTGAAGGCTGAGCTACTGCTGCGTAATGGTAGTAGAATTTAAAGATCCCCCTGTATTGGCTTGGTTTTCTGGTTGAGTATTAAAACCCAGAGTCTGTGAATCCCACTTGTGGGATGGACTTGTTGATTTGAAAACAGAGGCATGAATTGGGAGGAGGATGGGCTGTGGATTTAGAGAGGAGCCCAAGCAGAGAGAAGTCCCAAGCAGAGGAGGCCAGAAGAACTTTTGGGGAGCAGTATTGTGGAGGCAGAGAGAGAGGGAGGAAAATTGCTGGGCACCAGAGTCGCTGAGAGACTGCTGAGGGCCAGTTGGTTGCTGTCCAGGACTTTTGAGAACTGACACCTAGAGCTTCTGAGAACTGAGGAGGCATGGCTTTGTTGCTGGTATTTTGTCTATTTGTTTTGATGTTCTTTTGCAAGATTCATCTGCTGGTGAAGGACAGTGCTGTTGTTGCAGAGATCCTGGAACCTTGTTGTTGGTTCAAAAGCCCTGAAAAAGGATTTTCTTGTTGTATATTTACAGAAATCTTGGAAGAGGGTCTTGCTGATGTTTTCAGGGATTCTGGAACTGTTCTGCAGGCAGAAACTGGATTTATGAGGACATTGGCAATGTATATTGTGGCTTTTTAAAGCTTTTTCTCCCAAGGAATAGAGATTGCAGAGAACTTGCTTTTTATCAAGATGAAGAAAGTATCTCTCCTAGGGTATTCAATGCTGTGATGATATCTTAACTTTATTGTAGCTTAAGGGTAGATGGTCTTTTGTGCTCTCCTGTTACTTTTGAGAAAGTGCTTGGTGATAATGAATGGTATTTTAATTCGGTTGTGATCCAGGGGTAGGAAACCTTTGACATTTTTTTGCACTGTGATAGACCAAATGAATACACTGTGTTTATGATTGGAAACTAATCTCCATTTGAGAATACATTAAATGAATGTACATAAAGCCAATCAGCAGTAGATTCGTGAGAGAATGCTACTGTTAACAGCTTTTAAGATTTGGATTACACAGTATTAGGGAACACTCTGTTTATTGCATTACAAATCAAGATTCAGTACAATGTTCACAGTATCAACAATTCACAATATTATATACAATATTTAGAACAAGGAAAGTATAGAAACTAACAAGGAACAAGAGGAGAATCCCTTGGTTTCCCTAAGGGGGGAACCAGCTTCACATTTTTTGATTTTGTCAGTCAAGTCAAAGATCCAATCAATTAACAAAAGGAATGACCTAGTTTCCCTAAGAGGGAGTTGATTCAATCAACAATTCACAATATACTGATCTTCCACTCATGGGGCAACCATTAACTTTAGTTTCCAAATAAAGTTCTTAGACAACCACACAATCCTTCCACCCCTTGATTTCCAACAAACCTCAGTTTGGTCCAAGGGGAGGCCTTTTCTTCATTTTGACTC
>JAQQSW010003710.1:0-14628 GCA_028646575.1 Pseudocheirus occidentalis | reverse complement strand
ACCCCGCCCCCCCATTTATACTATTTTCTCCTTTGACCCTGTCCCTTTTCAAAAGTGTTTGCTTCCGACTACTCACTCCCCAAATCTGCCTCCTTTCTATCATCTCCCCCTCATATTCTTCCCCCCTACTTCCCTGTGGGAAGATACCCAATTGAGCGTGTATGTTATTCCCTCTTTAAGCCAGAGTAAGACTGGCTCATTCTCTTTCACCTCCTTGTTCTTCTACCTCTTCCTCTCTATTGTAACAGTTTTCTCTTGCCTCTTTTATGTGAGATAATTTACCCTATTTTATCTCTCCTTTTCTCCAACCTAACTCTTCTTAGCAATACAATGATCTGAGACAATTCCAGAAGACTCATGATGGAAAATGCTATCCACATTGGGAGAAAGAACGATGGGAGTCTGAATGCAGATCTAAGCATACTATTTTCACTTTTTTTGTTTGTTTTTCTTTCTTGTGTTTTTTTTTTCCCTTTTGTTCTGATCCTTCTTCCACAACATGATTAATGTGGACATGTTTTTGTTGTTGTTGTTGTTGTTTTTAGGTCTAGGTAAGTTTATTGTGACCTGGATTGTTGACAGATTTCTTTGGAGGCATAAGTCAACTTTCTCCTGTGCCTAGGCTTGGGGACTGGTTAGGTTTTCAATGGTATTTTAGTATTATTGACCCCGTTGCCCACCTCTACCCCCTTGCCATTTCTACCCTAACACCTAGGCAGAAGGAATAATAGTGGAGTGAAATGGAAATAAAGAGTAATAGAATAGAATGGAGAACAGAGTTTGGCTCCTGGCTTTGGACATATGTTTAATACGATTGTACATGTATAGTTTATATCAGATTGCTTGCTGTCTTGGGGAAAGGGGAGGGAGGGAGGAAAAATTTGGAACTCAAAATCTTATAAAAGCAAATGTTGAAACTAAATAATTATTTTATTGAAATAAAGAAGGATTTGCATGGAGAGTCAAGTGGATGTTCAGTGCCTGCTGTTGATTGGTAGCAGTGTGGGAGAAGGACTCTTGGTCAAGAGGCTTTGGAGATAGACTCTGTAGTTGCCCTGGGCCACTTGTCAGTATTTCTTCAGACATCCTGAGCCTATCTTCATTATCCCTCATACTTTTGAAAGTCCTTTTACTTCCATTCTCTTGTTTGTTCATAATCAATTCGTTTTACTAAAAAGGAAACAAGGTCTGGAGAAGAAATAGATTTGCCCAAGGTCATCCAAAGAGTATAGATAAAAGGGTCTTCAGCTCAGGGATCAACATATTTGCTTTGGTTTCAGGAGCTGGTCCTAAATTTAGAAGTCAGTCAAGGGAAGGCTACAACAGACAGCCTAACACCAGAGGGAAATGGTTGCCACATTCAGATCTAGACTCAAATTAGAGTCCCTAAGAGTCTGCAGGAAGCTTAGTTTGGAAGGATCATCTGGAAAAAGTCAAAGGAGCTAAGGACATGTGGTCAATGTGAATGCTTAGCCAGGAGAAGAGATGACACAGCAGGGTTGGGAGGGAGGGGCCAGGGAACAAAGGGACATAAGTGGAAGGAGAGAAGAAAAATGCCTGTTTTCAAATATCTGAAAGGCTATAACGAGGAAGAAAAATTAAACTTCTTCCATTTTGTCCCAGAGAACAGAACTAGAAATGGAAGAGACATATTAGCTCAACACAAGGAAAAATTTCAAAGTGATAATTACTGTCCAAAAGTGGAATGGGAAATGGTACAGAGGTGGGAGAATACAGGGAGGAAGTCAGAGAGCAGACTAGCTTGGCTAGAGTATCAAGTACACAGAAAGGAGGAGTGTGACATAAGGCTGGAAAGACGGATGGAATAGTACACGGAAGGCCATAACGGTAGGGAGCAGGAACCTTGGTATAACTCAGGAGGAAAGGGAGCTACTAAAGATAGTGAGGAAGGACCACGACCTGATTCACGCCTAAGGAAGATGAGTTTGGTTTCCCCTTCAAGATCCCTTTGATTTCAGAGACTCTATGATCCTCCATTTACTAGGCCACCTGTGGAGAGGTGGAAGTTCATGTGGCCTGTACCTCTTTGACTCTATGTGTGACTTTGTACAAGTCACTGAACCTCTCTGGGCCTCAGTTTCCCCATCTACAAAGATTGGATAGATGGCCTCTAATGTCCCTCTTCTGTGATCTGTGATCTTATATCTTCTATAAATCTATGATCCTATGAACTTCATTAGTCTAGTGGAAGGGGGGAAGATCTGAGGAAAGAATCTGCATGAAAATGATGAGATGGTTAGTGGATTGCATGCTCAATATAAGACAACCCTGAAAAGTGGCAACAGAAAACATTCACATGACCGTAGACTGCATGAAGGAAAGCACAGTATTCAGGTGCTACCCAGAATCCTCTCCTCTTTTTCCTCTATCTTCTTTCTCAACAGCCTCATCAGATCCCATGGGTTTCACTTTCATCTCAATGCACATGGATCCCAAGTCCTGATATCCCACTCCAGTCTTTTTCCTGAGCTTCAGTCCTAATCACTACTACTGAGGCAGCGAGGTGGAACAGTGGCTAGAAGGCTGAACCTGGAGTCAGGAAGAGCTGAGTCGGAATTTAACTTCAGGCTGAGGTACTTACTAGTCACATAAAAGTGGGCAAGTCATTTCACTTCATCTGCCTCAGCTTTTCCTCAACTGTGAAATGAAGATAAGAACAGAACAGAACTCACAGGGTTGTTGCGAGGATCAAATGAAATATTTGGAAAGTGCTCAGCACAGAGCATGAAACATAGTAGGCACATAGGAAGCATTAATAAGTGCTTATTCTTTTTTTCCTTTCTTCCTCCTCTTCCAAACTTCTCTATTTTCTTTAAAGGCACCACCATCCTTCTAATCTCCCAGGTTTGTGGACTTCTCACTCTCTCACTCCAAACACCCATTCAGTTACACAGAACTTGCTATTTCTACCTTCCTACTATCTCTATCTTACCCCTTCCCTCCACTCACACAACTACCACCTTGGTTATCACCCCTCTCCTCAATTATCCTTATCACCTTATCACCCCTCTCCTCAATTATGACAAAGTTTATTAACTGGCTTCCCTGATTCAAGTCTCTCACCATTTATCGACCCTACACAATTCTGCCAAAGTGATTTTCCTTCATTGTAGAGCTGACCAGATTATTTCCCTACACATCCAATTCCAGTGGCTTCCTCTTACCTTTAAAATAAAATATAAACTCTGTTCAGCTTTTAAAGTCCTGCACAACTTGGCCCTGACCTCTCTTTGCACCTCTCTGGACATTAATCTACTACTGTACTATGTGATCTCACCAAACTAAGCTTCTCTCTGTTACTCAGATACAATACTCCATTCCCCTTCTGCGCCCTTTGTTTTGGCCTGCCTAAAATGCACTCTCTCCTCATTCTGGCCTCATAGAATCCTTTCCCTTCCTTCACAATGGAGCACAGGCAGCACCTCCTGCATGAAGCCTTTCCTGATCCCCCTAAAGTACTTTGTATTAGTGCCTTCCCTCCCAACCAACTTTGTATTGAAATACCCTGGATATGTGTGTATTTATTAACTATGTTTATGCTATATTTAATAAATGTATACATATGTGTATATTGTGTATATATATGTATGTATATATATATATATATATATATATATATTTGCTACCTCTCTTGCTATCCTCATTAGAATGTAATTTCCTTGCAGAGCATGCAGTAGGTGTTTAATAAATAGTTTCTAATGGATCAACTGCTTGACTAGGAAGGAGGGATCTTATTTTTTTCTACCCTAGTCATACCACATCTGGAGTAGTGTGTTCAGTGCTGATTGCTGCATTTTGCCATGGATATTGACAAACTGGAAGGGATTCAAAGAAAACGGGCTAGGATAGTGATAGTAAGAGGACTATAGACCAGAGAGAGTCCATACAAAGATAGCTGAAGGAGCTGGAAATGTTTAAACAAAGAATGGACAACTTGTTTAGATACAAGACAAGTGATTCTCAAGTATCTGGAGAACTATCATGCACAAGAGAGATTAAGCTTGGTTTTTTGGCTTCCAGAAGGCAAGGCCGTTATGGGAAGAAAGTACAAAGAGGCAAAGGCAAATATAGTCCAAATGTAAGGGAAAACTTCTCAACAGAACTTTCCAGAAATGCAATGAGCCAATTTGAAAAGTATTGAATCCTATGGGTAGGCTGAGTCAATAGAATAAAAATGGCAATACTATCTAAATTAATTTACTTAGTGCCTACTAAACTGCCAAAAGAATACTTTATAGGGCCAGGAAAAAAGAAATTCACCTGGAGGAACACCAGGGCAAGAATATTAGAGGACTGATGAAAAAATGTGGAAAGGAAAGATATCTAGCTATACCAGATCTCAGATTATAATACAAAGCCATAATCACCAAAATAATTTGGTAATGGGTAAGAAATAGAGAGGCTGATTAATATTAGGTACACAATATACAGATTAGGTACACAATATACAGAAGCAAATGAGCACAGTAACCTAATATTTGGTAAACCCAAAGATCCCAGATATCTCAGGCAAGAACTCACTACCTCCAAAAAAATTGTTGAGAAAACTGGAAAGCAGACTGGTAAAACAAACAAACAAAAAACACCTAGGTATAGACTGTGGACAGGGAACCCGCAGCCTCAAGGCCACTTATGGCCCTTTAGGTCCCCAAGTGCAGCCTTTTAACTGAACCTAAACTTCATAGAACAAATCCCCATGATAAAAGGATTTGTTCTGTACAACTTGGACTCAGTAGAGTCTAAGGCTGCACTAGAAGGCCACATGTGGCCTTGAGGCCTTAGGTTCCCCACCTCTGACACAGACCAACATCTCACATGGTATAACAAGACAATTTTTTTTTTGGAGGGCAATTGGGGTTAAGTGACTTGCCCAAGGTCACACGGCTAGTTTTTTTGGGGGGGTAGAGTGTCTGAGGCTGGATTTGAACTCAGGTCCTTCTGACTCCAAGGCCGGTGCTCTATTGACTGCGCCACCTAGCCACCCCGTGACAATCTTTAAGTAGGTAAACGATTTTGTCATAAAAGGTAACATTATGCCCAAATTAGAGGTGTATGGAAGAAATAACCTGTCAGATCTTTGGAGAAAGTTTAGTGCTTATGATCAAATGAGAAATAGAGAGGTTCACAGGAGGTAAAATGGAAATTTTTGATTACATAAAAAGATTTAAGCATAAGCAAAACCAATTTGGATAAAATGAAAAAAGAAACCAGAAACTGGGGAAAAATATTTGCAGGAGGTTCCTCTGATGAATGTCTTCTTTTTAAGATAGGGAATTTATAAGAATAAGAGCCATTTCTCAATTGATAAATGGTCAAAGGATATGAATAGGCAGTTTTCAGAGGAAGAAATTCAAGTTATGATAGTCATATGAAAAATATTCTAAATCACTGATAAGTAGAAAAAATGCAAATTAAAACAATTCTGAGGTACCCCTAACATACATCGGATTGGCAAAAACAGCAAAAAAGGAAAATGATAAATGTTGAAGGGGAACAAGGCAGAAAGATGGAGCCCAAAGGGAAGAGTGGTTCTAGCAAAGGAGGGAAAAGGGGAGTGAGGGTACAGATAAGAAGGCTCAGGGTCCCAAAGGCGGTGAAAATGCAGTAAAGGTCCAACATATTCTGTGTGAAAAGCATGACAGAACCATGGAGGTCATGGAAAAACTGAAGTCTGGAGAGAGATTCAATGAAGTTGCCTCACAGTACCATGAAGATAAAGCCTGGCAGGAGGTAGATTTGGGCTGGATGACAAGAGGGTCCATAGAAAGCCCATTTCAAGAAGCAGCATTCACCTTGCCTGTCAGTAACCTGGACAAGCCTGTGTACACAGATCCCCCAGTGAAAACCAAATTTGGGTACCATATTATCATGGCTGAAGGGAGAAAATAAACTGATATGTGAGGTGAAAAAAAAAACCACACAAACAAATGAATAAATAAATAAATTTTGGAGGGAACATGGGAAAACAGGTAGATTAATGCAACATTTGTAGAACTGTGTACTGGTTCAACTATTCTGAAAAAGTTTGGAACTATGCCAAAAAAGGTCTTAAAATGGACATGCCTTTTGACCCAGCAATACTGCTACTAAATTTATATCCCAAAAGAGATCAAAAAGAGAGGAAAAGGACCTATATGCTCAAAAATATTTATAGCAGCTATTTTTGTGTTATAAAGAATTACAGATTATTGAAGGGGTACCCATCAAATGAATAAATTATGGCATATGAATATAATAGAACAGTATTATGCTACAAGAAATAATGAAGGGGATGGTTTCAGAGAAACCTAGAAAGTCTTATCTGACGTAATGCAAAGTGAAGCCAGCAGAACCAGATGAACAATTAATACAATAACAATATTGTAAAGATAGACTTAGGAAGACTTAGGAACTCTGATTAACAAAATGACCAACCACAATCCCAGAAGATTCATAATGAAATGTGCTAGCCATCTTCAGACAGAGAAGAGACAGAATTTAAAGCATGCAGATTAAACTTTATGTTTTTAGTTTTTGGACACAGCCAACATGGGGAATTTGTTTGCTTGACTATACATCTTTGTAACAGATTTTGTTTTTCTAACTTTCTCAATGGAAAGGGGAGAAAAAGGTGGGGAGGAGAGAATCTGGATATGAAAATAAAATTTAACTTTTTTAAAAAAAAGTACTGAGTTCTCTGTCACTATAGAAATTGATACATACCCTGGACATGGTATGCATTTACTAAATGCTTACCGAATAGTGTTTTCAAAAGAAAATTTTTAAATAAGTGGTCAAAGGCTATGACGAGGCAATTTTCAGAAGATGAAGTGAAAACTAACAAAAGTCATACTAAAGAATTCTCTAAATCACTAATAAGAAAAGAACAAATCAAAACAACTCTAATTTTTCACATCACATCCATTGAGTTGTTGTTCAGTCATCTTCATCATGTCTGACTCTTTGTGACCCGATTTGGATTTTTTTTTGGCAAAGATATGGGAACAGTTCACCATTTCTCTCTCCAGCTTATTTTACTGATGAGGAAATCAGGGCAAAAAGGATTAAGTGACTTGCCCAGGATTACACAGCTAGTAAGTAATTGAAGCAGATTTGAATTCAGGAAAAGGAGTCTTCCTGACTCCAGGTCTGGCATTCTGGCACTATGGCGCCACCTAGCTGCCTCAGCCCATTAGACTGGCAATATGAAATTGAAGATTGATTTTAATTCTGTCTTAATTATTTAATTCTATTTGTTCAGACTTAATTGAGCTAGCATAGGTTTATTCTCCTCCTTCCTTCTTGGAGTCTAAATCCCTTACCTATGCAATTATACTTAGGTAGGGACAGCTAGGTGATATAGTACATAGAGTGCCTGCTAAAAGTCTGGAGCACCTAAGTTTAAATCCAGCCTCAGAGACTGTAAAAGATCCCACTGTCTGTAATTAAGGTCTTCGGTGAAAGAGGACCCATTGACCCCTCTTACTGATAAATGCCAAGTCTAAGGGAACATGTCTGGAACTTTATTGCCTCAGTTTACCTTAATTTCTATCATGACAGTTGGCAACCACAAAGGGATCCAAGTGAGGGATCCTGAATCTAAGGTGACTCCCTCAAAGACTCCCTATACAGCTTCAGTAGATTTCTATTGAAGGCATAAGTATAGAACATAATTAGTTTTAAACATAAACTGGCCATGAATTAATTGTGTTTGTGGATGTTATATTTTTGTTGTACCTCAAAACTGTAGTATTTGTTTTAGAAGAAAAAATTACATTAAAATTGCTTTTATTGTTTTAGGGAGGGAGGTTTTTCCACTCTAGTTTTAAAAGTGTCAGACCACTAGCAAAAAAAAAAAGGAAGTTGGCTTCAGTAAGACCTCAAAAACAATTTACAATTTGAACTTTCTTCTTCATCACAAAAGGAGAGGAATCTGTTCAAATCGAGTAGAGACTTGGGGTGAGTAAAAAAACATTAAGCTTAAGTAAAAATTGAATTTAAATATAAGGAATTATAAATCCATGTTTAATTGGGTTCTGAAACTAAATTTTGCAGATTATGACTACTTGTGCTATCCAACCCAGAATTTGTAATATTTTTCTATTTCCAGCAGACACTTCTAAGTTTTTTTAATAATAAAATTCAAGTGATCCATATATGACACCTAAATTATTAATTTAGCTTTTGTTTACCTGTCTCAACCAGAACTTACGACGCATTTTTTAAAAAAAGAATTGCCCAAAGTGGCGTGAGAAGGGAATTGATGAGTTAAAAGATACAGCCCAGTGTGTCTGTAAGGGAAGAGAGACAAAGAAAAAGAAAGATCTAAGCCTAGGGCCCAGGCAAAATGTTTCTACTGTCTAAAAGAAAGTCATGTTGCTAAGAAGTGCAAAAAAAGAAGAGGGGGGTGTATTTGTGGAACAGATATTATACAAAGAAGGATCTTAAGAATAAAGATAATCAGTCTTTAAGATAAAACTAGCCCTAGGGAATATTAGATGAAGATTATTGCTGTTGAACTTAATTTTCATATTGTCACCTAATATCTGACATCGGGGGAATATGTTTTGAAAGTACAAAAATAAGTTTTTGTCTTTAAAGTATATTTTGATCAAGATTTCTCTATATTGGTCTTGAAAGCAATCAATTTAAAATGTCAAAAATTTATATTAAAAAATATGTTGTTATTATAAATCCATTGTATAAGAAATAATGTTAAGAACTGAAAAATGTAACTCTCTTGATTTGGAAATTATTAAATATTAACATAATGAAAAAAAGAAAAAACCTTATCCAACATTTAACTGGGTATTTTAAAGAAAGGATGGAAATATTCAATCTATAGATACTTTATCTAGATTCTGAAAAGTGGAAAGTGGATAAACTTTTAATCAGTATCTTCCCAGAGAGTGACAAGTTTATTGTTTAAAGAGGGAAGAGAGAAAGGAGAATTGACCCTGTTTCCAAGTGTCAGTAAAAAGATGCTGGTGCAAATGGCTCCTGGAACAGTGGGCAGTTCTTGGTCTTAACTGCCTCCACAAAAAGAAAAAGACTTGTGACTGACTAACTTAAAATTAAGTACAACTTCAATTTGCAAGAACATCTTATGAACTTAATTATTTAGGTAAACCAGAAACAAAGACCTAAAGATGGAAACATTTATAATAGAGGGTTTTTATTTACACAGATGAAGGCAAAGTATTTTAAAATCATATGTTTTTGAATGTAATAAAGACAAATAGGGAATTAAAAAGAAGTTGCATCAAGTGCTTTACTCAAGCAGTAGTGCCTTTTTCTGGTCATCAGTAAACTGGTCACTTAACATATTGCTGAAATCACAATGAATATTTTTAGTATTTATTTGAATAAAATATCTTACTTACATGTGGAAGGAACTGAATGTTAGGCCAATAGGAGTAAGACTGTTTTAAAAGCTAGTGTGTAGTGTTAGTCTCTGCAGCACTGTCTGTGGTAATAGCACTTTAAAATTATTGTTGATTTTCTAATTTTCCTTAAATTTATAAAGGCCAGTATACCATTTAAGTACAATATTGTTTTATTAACTATATAAGCCAGGTGACACTGAATGTTACTGAACAAGAGATTAATTTTAAAAATAATTAATTGATAAGTACTGAAATTACAAAGGAAAAGTTCAGGAAAATGAGTTCTACTGATGATCTAGGATATTATTAGGAAATTAAATAGAAGAGAATTAAGAAAGCTTTTCTGGTTAGCGATTTTAGACACTTTAGATACTTGTTGGTGTTCAGTTGTTTCAGTTATGTTTGATTCTTTTTTACCCCATTTGGCATTTTCTTGGCAAAGATACTGGAGTGATTTAACATTTCTTTCTCCAGCTCATTTTACTTACAAGAAAATTGAGGCAAACAGGGCTAAGTAACTTGCTTAGAGTTATCTGGCTAGTAAGTGTCTGAGGTCAAATCTGAACTCTTGACTTCCAGGTCCAGCACTCTACTCATTGTGCCATCTAACTTCCCTGTCCTTAAAAAAAAAAAAAGAAAAAAAAAACCCTTCCCAAGGTTAATACTGCAGAAAATGCCAAATGCCACTGGGTGAAGAGAGGTCACCCTCTTAAAGCATATAATGAGGATATATTAAGAATATAAAGGAATAGATTCTGCCTTTTGAGTGATTTAAATAAAATAAAGAAAAGGTTCATAGGAATGTCAAAAATGCCACCAGGAATCTCTGAAAATAAACCAAACTGATAACAAAAAGCTTTAGATTTAAAACTGCTAGTATCTAATGGCCCTAAATAAACTAATTTTAAATGGCATTATTTATGATTGTAAAACCAGAGATGATTTAACTTGATTAAAGTTTATCTTAAAACTAATTTAAGGGGCGGCTAGGTGGAGCAGTGAATAGAACACCCGGCCCTGGAGTCAGGAGGACCTGAGTTCAAATCCGGCCTCAGAAACTTAACACAAAAACTAGCCGTGTGACCTTGGGCAAGTCACTTAACCCCAACTGCCCTCCAAAAAGCAAAAAGAAAAAAAAACTAATTTAAGGTGAGATGTGTTCTCCTATTAGGGTAATTGTGGTAGAACAGAACTTAATACAAACTGCAATTGCTATTTGACATTAAGAAATGTAATGACTGTCTTACCTTAGGCATGTTATTTCACCTCTGTTTATTACATTTTATCAGTTTATAATATAGATAAAAATAGCACCTGCCCCCCAAGGTTGTTGGGAGAACCAAATAACTGTGAAATGCTTAACACAGTGCCTAACATAAATCTGGTAAATCATTGTATTAAAATATTGTTAGAAAAGTAATTCCTCTTTTTATCTGAATTCTCTTTGGTTATAGATTCAATTCAATAAAATTATGTAAAAATGTTTGAAAACTATTTAGAAATGTAATAGACAATGGTAATAATTTTCTGTAATTTTTATAAAGCAAAGATCTCTTAAGATGTCCTTATCCATGAAATGCAAAATCCTAAGATCTTACCAGCCCTGCTAAGGAGTGGGGAACCTTAGACTTCAAAGCCACATGTGGCCTTTTAGGTCTTTGGGTCTGGCCCTTTGAATACGTACAAATTTTACAGAACAAATCTTTTTATTAAGTGGATTTGTTCTTTAAGGTTTGTTTGCAATCAAAAGGCCACATTTGAGGACCTAGAGAGCCATATGTGGCCCTGAGTCTGCAGGTTCCTCTCCCCTGGTTTAAAGTTTGAAAAATGGTGCTGGACTCTTGCAACATATGGACAACAGGGCAAAACTTCAGTAATTCAAAGATTTCAAAAACTAGCCCCATACCCAGGTTAGAGTATGGTAATTTAATTTTAGTTGGGAATAATGTTTTAAGGTTCCCTACACCCATAAAATCATGGGTCTGTGTAGAAGTTACAAAGAAGAGTGATTCAATTCATATCTCTGCCAATTATATAGCACTGCCCTAAGATGGGGCACCTAGGTGGCACAATGGATAGAACATTCCTGAAGCCAGGAAGACTCATCTTTATGAGCTCAAATACAGCCTCAGACAGTTATGAGTTTTGTGGTCCTAGGCAAGTCACTTAACCCTGTTTGCCTCTGTTCCTCCTCTTGTAAAAATGAGCTGCAGAAGGAAATAGCAAACCACTCCAGTATCTTGGCCAAGAAAACCCCAAATAGGGTCACAGAGAGTCAGACAAGACTGAACAACAAAAGCCCTGAGAGTCATGAGACCTTGACTTCTTATATACTAAGTAATTGTTCTAAGATTAAAAGCAACAGAGTAAACTTTGCTAACATGTGGAAGAATTGTTTAAGACACTTGACATTTAAGCCTACTGATCTCATTAGTCAAAGTGGGAGAAATTCTGATCAAAGAACATAGAGAAAGCAGTTAGTAACCTTCCTGCTTCTAGCTCATTTCTGAGAACATTTTAACCTTAATTAGAATTTTAGATATAAGAAACTCTGGTATGATTGAAATTGATATGTTAACATGAAGTAAATGATAATATACCAATTGTACCCTAGCCCTAAAAAGGTTCACTGGTTTTCTGAGAAGCTTGGGGACAACTCACAAGTTTGCTTAGAGTGTAAAACTGACTTTATGATAATTCACGATTATGAAAACAAAAGTAACCAGCATAATCCTCATCCAGAGGTGTAATCACTGACACTTTGCCATCTGAGGTTAAACAGCATGCCACTTTAACTCAATATTGTTTTAAATTTTTATTTTGGGCATTATTGTCTAAGTTGCTGTGAAGCCAACAGTCCACCTTCCCAAAGCAAATGTCAGTGTTGCTCAAAGGGAATATAGTCTCAAGACTTCCACAGGTGTTTGTCTATGCTTGGGTGTTGTTCTTTGTCCTGTGACATCAAGTCTTGACTTGAACGTGAATTGGACTTAAGTGAGGCAGAGTTGCATAAAGTTGTCAGCCTCATCTTTATTCCAGACTCACTAAAAAAGTCCAGTGGCAGGACAAAGGTCAAGACAACTAGTAACAGCTCAGGATACAGGGGATGACCTTGACACCTTCAATGTCTCACCAGCTCTAGATGCTCTACAGCACCTGCTTCTACCACTTTCATGCCTGTTGTAACAAATTGTTCTCATCCACCTATTCTTCTGGGAGAAATATTCACACGCTTGTGAACCTCATTAAGAGGTTTAAGGCCCGTCAGCTACCCTCAACCTGGTGTAGCTCATCTGCCAAAACAGTTTTTATCAGGCTGTGACTACTATGTATACTACAGCTTCTTGGAGCCACAGATGAGAACTGCGTGGCAGGTGGAGACCAATGGGGGAGGAGCAGCCTTGAAAAGGACTTGGCATATTCTAATACCACCAGAGGTGTTAGTCCTCTCTCAATACCCCTTATTCCCTTTAAGAGTACAATCTTGCAAAAATAATGGTAGAATCCTCTTGACTCGGTTTCCTGTTGTGGTATTTCCTCTCTGGATATTAAAATTTTCCACCTGATCATTTCTGAGCCTGGTTTTGCTACTCTGTGAATCCTGTGAAACTTTGTTGCATGACTGGCTCTCAAATATGACTCTTGCCTGGATTCAAACAGATCTGGGAGAACATGTCCCTCCTTTTTCTTCTTATATCAAATTTCTATGTTAGAGCACTAAGGCATCTGAGTTACTGTGAGCTCATATTAAAAACACCAAGTTGCCAGTAGATAATATCACTTCCATATTCTAACCAACTAAATAAAAGTTTTTCAGCTTATTTAAGAATTGTATGTTCATATATGAGAATAATTTTTTGAAATATCTCTTTCAAGCTGATATAGTGATAATATCCACTTAAATGGGAATTGCATTTAGATAAAAATGTAATATAAAACTTTTCAAAACTGGAGTGGGAAGATTTATTTTTAAAGTTTAATTTAGGGAGGAAGAAAGGAAGGGGGAGAATTTGGAACTCAAAATTTTAAAAAACAAACGTTAAAAATTTTTGTTTACGTGTAATTGAGAAAAAATAAAAATGGTCTCTTCTAGCTCTTGAAAAACAAAACAACCCTTAATTTAAAGAGTTTCAGAGCCTTTCCTTCTGTGATATTTTAAAATGTTTCATTTTTTATTTCTCAACAGCATAACAGTTTGCAGACTTACATAACAGGACAGTTAGAAGTAGTATAAGTGATGGTTTTCCTTTTATGTATCCTAACTTACATGTCTACTTTGGTGAATATTCATCTCTACCCAGAAGAGCTCATCTTAATCTTACAAGCCAGACTCTAATGGATTTATTTTTCAGAGTCTCCCTTTAGCCCACTGATAGCAGTTCATATGAGGTACAAGGTTTAGATAACAACAGGTGAGATATGAAAACTTAAGCTCTCTGAAGTTTTGGGTGAATAATGGGTTCCTGATGCTTGAGCTAGTTATTGGAATACCAAATATAGGAGTGTGTACTAAATGGCACTGAGGTTTGTTTTGCAAAAGATTATAGCAGAAACATCTAAGAATCTCTGCAAATAACCTGAACCAGAGAAGCAGATCTTGTAGGAGTAGCTCCTACCTTTAGAGCCACTCTGAGGACAGGCCTATTCCAGAAAGCCTAACAGATGTTTTCAGAAATCAAGACAACTGCATGAGACATCTGGGCCCTAAGATATAATGTACTTATGAAATGGACATTGGGAATGGGTTACTAGTAGGGAAACATAACATCCACCCTTCTCTTTCCTTTCTTCCCTACGAACCATTCTCGCTGTAAGGCCTACTTACCAAAAGGGACTAACCCTGATGGAATTTGTCAGTGCCTCAGTTACAGGCTGTCTCAAAGACTAAGGGGATTGTTATAGGATGAAGCCTGATGTTTGGGAGTGATCCTCTCTCAAATTAGTTCCATTAAAATTGAATACCTGGAATAAAATTTCTTTAGTCCATATTCCCAAGGATATTAGCCCAAATTAGGGGGCCCTGTGCCATATCATAGGGCTCTCCTAGCCCTTGGCCTCATAATTGCCTTTTAGTTTTAACAAATTGATCCCTAAGAAACTCACAATGGGAGTGGCTAAGTGGCATAGTAAATAGAGCACCAGCCCTGGAGTCAGGAGGACCTGAGTTCAAATCTGACCTCACACATTTAATACTTACTAGCCATGTGACCTTGGGCAAGTCACTTAACCCCAACTGCCCTGC
>JAQQSW010003709.1:0-14629 GCA_028646575.1 Pseudocheirus occidentalis | reverse complement strand
AAGCTGGTTTCTCCCTTAGGGAAACCAGGTGATTCTTCTCTTGTTCCTTGTTCCTTTGTGCAATAAGATATAATATTGAGACTTTCCTTGTTCTAAATATTGTATATAATATTCTGAATTGTTGATACTGTAAATATTGTACTGAATCTTGATTTGTAATGGAATAAACAGAGTGTTCACTAATGCTGTGTAATCCAAATCATAAAAGCTGTTCACAGTAGCATTCTCTCAGGAATCTACTGTTGATTGGCTTTATACCATTTTGATCTTCAGTACCCTAAGCTATAAAATGGAGCTGATAATTTCATTACTTACTTCCCAGGATTGTTATGAAGAGAGTTAAATGAGGTAATATAAGGATCATATTATACAGTTTAGAGCTAGAAAAGAATTTAGGCCAGGTCTAGCCCTTCTATTTTACATCTGAGGAAACTGAGATCAAGGTTTTGGGAAGGCAATGTTCAAAACTCACAAATAGTCTAGCAGGGATTCATACTCAAATCTCCTACTCTAAATCAGGTGTTGGGGTTTTTCCCTCTACTATTCAATACTTCCCTCTTTGAGGATGAACTATTATTAATTCAGCAAACGAAGAATTCTATGATGCCAAATAGTTAAAAATTAATTGAAGTCAAGTATACTGAAATGGGCAACTGTCATAATTAGCTATATAATTGAAATAGGAAAGAATGCCTTTACTTGTATATAACCAGGCAACTGAGGCAAAAATAATTTTGAGAGCTTTGATTATGTGAATAAATATATCAGTTCATTATTGTTCTTTGAAGAATCAGCTCAGTAAGGATATTTAGCATCATCATCTAACTATATAAATGATGGTCAAAGTTAGCCAGAATGATGGAATTTTGGGGAGGAACAGGAACCACAGAGAAATTTTACTTTAAAGCTCTGCAAAGTAAAACAAACGCTATGCCTGGGGTTCAGGAGGAGTGTGTGTGTGTGTGTGTGTGTGTGTGTGTGTGAGTGTGTGTGTGAGTGTGTGTAAGGGGGAGGGGTAGCATTTGTTGTTGGTTCGTCACCTTCTCTCATCATGGGACCCTCTCCATTATAACTGAAACCTTCTTGCCATCACACTGCTTCAGTGGAAAGAAATTCAAACATCTGAGGTTTGGGAGAGAAAATAAAAGTGTCATAAAGTGTTACAATTGAGAAGACAGGCTGGGCCAGGTTTTTGAAAATTTCCCACATCTTCCCAGTCTTTTGACAGCTTCTAAGATAACTCACATGGCTCGTCAGACATGTTGCTTCAGCAAGAACCAGGTGGAAGAAATCAAAGTAACAGTCTGTTGTAAGACTTGTTAGAATGGCAAGTTTCATATTGACACCTGGCATGCAGACACACACACACACACACACACATACACACACACACACACAAGAGAGAGCAGATGACAATATATTTAAACAGTTCTTCACAGCTATCTGTACCCATGGAAAATGTACCTCAAATCCAATAAAGGAATGTAATTTACCAACTCACGTAATTTGCCAGGGGCAAAATGGGATTATTTTTAAAAAGTCAGTAATTTGAATAACCTTTGAAGTCTTTTATTTTAAATAATATAGTGAAAAGCACATAATGTGTTACTAGAGTTTATATTTAACTATCTATATAGGGTTAACTACTTTAAAGTATTTTCCTTCTTTTGAATGACAGGATTTGACAACTTTACAATTTATAATCATCTTTCTTTTTTTTTAAGAAAAAAATTAAATAAATGACTTTAGTTCAGTGGTCCAGGCAATATGATTCCATAATGATATTTTAAAAGGAAAACTATCTCAATATTGAATTGCTTGCTGGCATAATTGCTGTCCTGCCAAGGTCGAGTGCCTTACTCTTCAGTATTTTAAAAGCAGTTTGTTTAAAGAAAAAAAAAGAAAGAAAAGCCTCAACCATAGTCCTAATCAGCTGAGAGATTCCCATCATCCACCCTCATGCCAGCTGGCTTATGTATTCACAGACTTGCTTGGCAAATAGTCAAATACAACACACATTTTAAGCAGCTGGATTAACCCCCCAATTCTTACCCAAACCTTTTCATCTGTTTTTCAGAGATAAAAGACTGCTACTTAATTACAGTCTAATTGAAACACACATATACACAGGCACACACACACACACACACACACACACACACACACACACACACGTCAATACCTAATTAATTGGAGTGGCAGCTGAAATGTAACTTTGAAACTCTACATTGCATAACATATAATTAAAAGGAAAGGCTCATTAAGTTTAACTGTTTTCAATGTATTTATGTTTCCCCCCCTTTTTTTTTTGCTATAACTTCACGTGGTGAAATAGAAAACAATGAAATCGGCATCTTTCTTTGGTAATTGGTCTGTTCTATAACAATAATAAATAAAAATGCCACTTTGTCTGGAGTAGAGAAGCCCTTTACAGAGGACTGGAATTCTTGCAGCCCACATTTTAGCACACAGTTTGCTTTTATTTTCTGTCTGAGATTATAATCAAAACAGTAGTAGTCTTCCTTAAAATTTCACAGTCTACATCATGATAGAGTTTGCAGCATTTGAAATGAGGACCATATGTTTCTCCGCAACCTATTTAGCAGCGGTAACCAGATGTTTGAACAAATTGTGAAGGACAGCTCCACTAACTTATCATAATGGTGAAGTGTATAGTACCTATTTACAAGTTAGCCTTAATCTGGTTCCTGCCTTAGCTAGCACAGGTAGGCCATCCTTCTTTCTGGGAAAATGTCTGCCTAGGACTTATTGTACCGATTCTTTATGAAACACCCTAGTTTGGGAGAAATATAATTTCAGCTTTAGAGTATGAAATCTGTTTGGAGAAAGGCCATTCTAGAAATCATTTTGTTGCATTTGTAAAATTGATATGGATTTTTGAATAATGTGTTTAAGTTCCTTGGGTAGGATCACTTTGGGATTATGTAATATTTTACCACTTTTGTTGTTCAGTCATATTTCAGTCATGTCTCACTCTTTATGACCCCATTTGGAATCTTCTTGGTGAAGATACTGGACTGATTTGCCATTTCCTTTTGCAGCTCATTTTACAGGTTAGCAAACTGAGGCACACATGGATAAGTGACTTGTCCATGATCACATAGCTAGTAAGTGTCTGGGGCTGTGTTTGAACTCAGGTCTTCCCTGGCTCCAGATCCAGAGCTCTATCCACCACACCAACAAGTTGTTCCTATGCCACTTACTACCTTGTCCTTTTGCTTCTGTGGACCTCAGATTCCTCGACTGAAAATTAAAGAGTTGAAATGGATGACTTGTTAGATCCCTCCTAGCTCTAAATCTATGTCACAATGATATAATTCTAGATTCTGATGGGAGGTTCAAAAGGTAGGATACTCTATATATCATAGGTAGTTGAACTCTGTTGACATGATTTGAATGACGCGAGGCTGATAATGAATCCTTTAGTAGTAAATGCTTTATCATTTCTCTTTCATAATGTGACTGAGTCAAGTCACTCAAAACAGAAACTTCGACAGCACTCATCCTCCTCCTTCTACATGCTGGAATTTGTTTAGTTTGTAATAATTAATTATGATGGAAGTAATAACTGGGGATTGACTTACTTATTTAAGGTATAGGCTTTGTAGATAGAGGTGGAAGCCAAATTCATTCTCTTATATTTCTGCAAGTCCCCAATCTTCTTTTACCTCGCAAAGACATTCACGATTCACCTAAATAAGGAAAAAAAAATTATAGCTCTCCTGGGTGAGGTGAACTGACTCAGATACTTAAGCTACTTTGAAGAAATTTTTTTTTCCTTAATGATCCAAACAATGCTAAAATGATTGAATAAGATTCAACTCTTACATAGAAATATAACCCATGAGGTTCACTTGGAGAAGAGGTGATAGAGACAAGTAAGACGATAATTAAGGGACAGAGAGGGTTTTTTCTTTTTTTCCTAAATGAAATTGATGTTTTCTCTAAGGAAAATCCTATTTGTATATCTTCAGTTTCGGGTCCCGGTTCTTCTTACTCTCTTTCCCTCCCCTTCTTCCTCTTTAAATCAACTCTCATGGGTTTAATTATCATCTTTATGTAGATAATTATCCAATCCATCTTTCTAGCCTCAGCCTCAACTCCAGTCAAAGCCCCAGCCTCAGTTTCTCTCTTTCCTGAGCTCTGGTCCTGCACCATCAACTACCTAAAGGATATTTTCAACTAGATACTGTTTTGAGATTCCATATGTCTAAAACAGAGCTCATTTTCTTTCCTCCCTAATCCCACTCCTTTTCCTAACTTTCCAATTTCTATGTAGGGCACCCACATCTTTCCTGTCATGCAAGTTTGCAACTTCAATGTTGTTCTCCACTCCTCACTCTTACTCCATGTATCAAGTAAGTTGCCAAGTAATGTTGCTTCCACTTCTTTCTTTTTTTTGGCTTTGATTTTTTTATTTCAATGACAAAAGAAAACCAACCCCCCACCCCCAAGTTGAGATTACCTTTGTAACTTTTCCTATCTATATTTGATTAACAAGAATTGGATACCTTAAAGATCCCAAAGAGGTGGTGAGGGACTCAACTAGGTCTGAGATCCCATGAAACTTTTATCTTTCTTGAGTCCCAAATGACCATTAAATCAAGTGACATGAAAATAGGATAGAGTGTTCTTGTATGTGCTGATGCTTCTGCTTCTATAATGTGTTTCATATTGATCCTTTTCCATAGGAAATTGACAAATATCCTTTCTATTAAAAAAACCCTAAATATCATTGCCAATCCTGAATCCATAATGATGAACTCTTATAGTAATTAGTATTATTATCAAGGAACTGAAAAAATATCCTTTCAGAGGATCACAGAATCATATTTATAGTTGAAAGGTTGAAACTTAAAGAGCTAGCCCATATTTCTCATTTGGCAGATGAGGAAACTGAGACCCAGAGAAGTGAAATGAATTAGCCAGAGTCTCAAAGGAAGTAAAAAGAAATCCTGAGATTTGAACCCAGCTACTCTAACTACAAATAGAAGTAGAATTATATCTATTGAACATCACAAAAGTAAAATACTTGCTCTGATTTGGGGAATATTCCTTCAAGCATGGCAACAGCAACATTTGCATATAACCTGTTGCACATAATTGACACTCAGGGCTAAAGTCAGCTGGCACTCTTCTTTCTCCCTCAGCATCTAATTACTTGTCAAATTTTCTCAATTTTCCTTTTCAGAATTCTTCACATATATCAACTTTTCTTCATTAACATAATCACTAACCTAGCTGAAGTCCTGTTACATAGATATCTGTAATAATTTAATAACAAATAAAACTCATCACTCTTCATTCTGTGTTCTATGCTCTGGCTGAACTATTTATCAATCTATTCTTTTATTTCCCATTTGCATTCTTCTACCTAGAATATCCTCCATTCCCAGAAAATGGTCCCTTCACATCTCTGCCAGTTCAAATCTTTATCTTCCTTGAAGATTCTGCTCAGGTATTAGCTCCTTATTAAACTTCTCTTGATATCCACCGCTTACATTTTTATAGCCCATTATCTAGACGCCTTTCTTTATTTGTACAACATTCTACCTCCTTTTATATGTATTAATTTATAGAAGGATGATCAGGTGAACCTTGCCATGACCAGATACATTCTTTTTCTTCAGATAACACAAATTAATATGAAAAGGAGATTTTACTTGGGGGAAATAGTAAATAGATTAAGAAAACAAATTTTCTGCCTTTTTGAATGTCTGCAATCAATTCATACTGTGATACTTTGAAAGATCATACATTTTGCATGCTTAAATTCCACAGATACAAACTGTAACTTCTGCCTCCTCATACTTTGTGATTATTGTGTAGGTTTTCCCATTAAAAAGAAAATCTTTCTTAAGTGATCTATTCAAGTTGCCTTTTTTTATAAGCAAGGGTCACCATTATGATACTTGGGCTAATCATCCTTTGTCTTTTATTTTTTCATTATCTTTTATCCTATATGTGTGACCAGCTCATTTATTTTCTAGGAAATTTTATCTCCAATAATGTGTTTTTGCTACTTTTCATATGCCAATTGTCATGCAGCCTATTGTTGTCCACCAGGTATCTATTGTCCTTTGGGTATTATGTACTTTTAATTATTCTGATTTCTTGGTGTTTGTTTCACAGATAAAACACAAGAGGTACTGGAGGTTTTGGACTCCAACCTCTAACAGGTTCACTCTATCTTGTCAGACAGGCAGAAATCTTTGGAGGGGTTAATAATCTTACTTTATTCTAGTCTAGTCTTCTCAGGAAGGTTGCTGAAAATGGGAGAATCAGCTCTTACAGCACACCCTAATCATCCTTCTTGCAGGAGCTGGTGAGAACTATGACTACCCCTATGACTAGATGGGTGTATAGTTAATGTATTTTTGCTTAATTGGAAGATCTTTCCCATCCATTAACAGGCCCATGTGACCTGCTTGAGTCACATAGAAGCCTAAGTCACTTGAGTGTGTGGTTGGAGGAGCTGGCTGAATGCGTGGAGGAAGAAGGGTGGAGCAGAGCCCAGAAGAAGTTGATCAGAGCAGTTAGAGATGAGGGAGAGAAAGGAGGCAGGCAGCAAGCTATGAGTGTTTGTGGGAAGACCATAGCAGGGGGAAAGCTTGGGGATGGTGGTGCCCCATGCAGTGCTATTGTGTATAGACTTCTTTGTTGCTATTGGATTTGGCTTTCTGGTGTTTGAATAAATGTTGTCGTTCTGTCTTCCATGTGGCAAGTCTGTTATATTTTGTGATTCAGAATTATGCTGGCATATTCATAGCCACCCTGGGTGCTGTGACTATCATGTTGGAACCATAATGAGATAGATTAAGACAGAAACAGCTTGTGTGCTCTCTTAAGTCCCCTCAAACCTTGATGGGGGCTAGTCAAGGCACACAGACTCCCCTATGGGTTCCTTGTGGTTTCTCCCCCTCACTGACCAGTGCCTACTTGCTTTATAGGGCAGCAGACAAAGAAGGTATCTTGCCAAGATTAAGCTCACATTTAGCAATGTCATCATTCTGCACAGTGTAGTAAATATCAGTTATGTCACCCCCCCCCATCTCCTGCCACACTTGCAATAAGAGTGTGATTCTAGGAATTACTATCTAGGATCCTTGAGGCTATTCTGGGAGTCATCATCTAACACCTGAAAACTAGACATTGCCATGACCATGGATTCTGAGAAACTGAACTCTAAAAAGGATAGCAAAATCCGTCTTGCATACAGTGTTCTATGATTCACAACCAATATAACTTTTCTAGGAGAATATTAGTGTCAAAAATGAATGTTTGTAGCAACATGTAGTTTGGGATCATCAAAAGCACTGTTTTCTAAATTGTGACCTAGTCTTTCTCTTCAACTCACTATCATTTGAAGCACTTTTTAAAGGCATGTATAATGCTCTGAAGAGCCTCTGATCTAGCTATATGTGACAATCTGGACATTTTGTTTTCATCTACTTTGTTTTGTCAGAGTGGATGTTAAGATCATTCTCTTCTTCACTGTGTGTATTTCACAGCGCAGCATTCATTGTATTAAAAGGTTCAGCACAACCAACCAAATGCCGTATGTGTAGCATGTCTTCTGTAATACCAAAAATTAACTTTGCTGAATTTGTGTCTGCATATTTAACATTTTACTTAAAGTCAATGCCTAATGTATCATTTGTCAAAGTTATTTGTGTAGTTTTAGCAGTTATAGAGTCATTCATCTTTAAAAGACATATAAAAATGACCTAGTTTTTGAAAATCTGTCAAGGATAGTTTTTTTTTACTTCCCAATCAAATGTTTCATTAAAATTAACAACTCAGTTCAATAAGCTTTTATTGAGTGCTTAAGATGAACCAAGCATTGCTAGAGGCTAAGGATATGACAGAAAAATGGAAATTCTAGGGCTAAAGGACGTTGCTTTCTACCCACAAACAACGCTTATATAAAGAGAAATATAGGGTGGGAGGGAGGGAAGAAGAGAGAGAGAGAGAAAGAGAGAGAGAGAGAGAGAGAGAGAGAGAGAGAGAGAGAGAGAGAGAGAGAGAGAGAGATATGTGTTACATACATGCATGCATTTAAATGTGTGTATGTGTAAATATACACAGATTTACACATATGTGTGTATGCACATGCATATTTCTCTGTGTGAGCATCACTTATGTATGCATGTGTCTATGTATGCACTCATATATACAGTTTCTGTCTTTATACACATTATATATACTATGATATAGTGCCTTAAGGTCGGCAGAAATCTTTACAAATGTTGGCTCATTTTATCCCCACAATAACCCTGGGATGTAGATGCCATGATTACTCCCATTTTACAGTAGATGAAAATGGGACAAGCAGATTTTATGACTTGTCCAAGACTATACAGCTAGTAAGTATTTGAGGAAGAATTGGAATTCAGGTCCTCCTGACTCTAGCACCAGGGCTCTGGCCACTGTAGCAGACAACTGCTTATATTCAAGTTATCAATGTGTGCCCCCATATACATATATTTAAATATGAGTTTGTATCTGATACATATATGTATGTATACACGTACATATATGTATATGTATGTGAGAAATACAAAACTATTCCTGTGCTGGCGGGGGTGTGTGTGTGATAGCAATTAGAGGTTTTTAGGAAGAAAAGGATATGATACCTAAACCATGCTGTAAAGGTGGCAGGGAGCACAAAAGTGTGTACAAAGACAAATAGGTTATATATGAGGAACAACAAATATGCTAATTTGTTTGGAACATAAAAAGCATTAAATACAGACAGATTCTGTAATATCTATATTTCTCAATCGTGTGGTGTTTTGTAGAAAATCATCTATTACACATATACACACAGATAGATAAACAAATATTTAACTCTGCTGTATAGGCATATCAATACCAGTGTGGCCACAACTATAAACATGTGGATATTTGTGTACACACATGATATACATGTGTATATTATCTAAAATAACAGAATATGATGGGTATATCTTTACATTTATACAGATGCGCATATGTCACAAAAAGTTTTCACTTAACCTAAGAGAGCCATTTCTTAGACCACTATGTAAAGGGATTTTTACATGATGAGAATTTCCCCACAGACTTGGGGGAGGGAGGGAAGAAGGAAAGTGGCTATGAGCCTGTGGAGGGAAGGGGCCAGCACAAAGATCAAGGAAAGGTGGGGGCTGGTCAGAGAAGTGAGAACAGGAGAAGGAACAAGCAGGGCCGGGGCCAGCTGCATGGGGGCCTGGTGGGACTGGAGAGGAAGAACAGGAATTTTTCAGAATTTGTTACATGAAGCCAAATTATCATGACACACATTTACATAAAATAATAATTGTCTGTATGCAAAGACACATGTGTATAAGCATTTATATACATATACAGTGGATTTAAACATTTGTTATGTGTATATTTATAATACATGCTATATATATACATATATAGATATAAATATTCATATATGTAATCATGCAGAACACATTTAAATCTACTGGGAAGATAACTCTTCACCCATATATTTATTTTTATACATACAAAACGTGTGTGTGTTGGCATCTTGTCTTCTTGTCTGTCCCCATTAAACTGTGAGATCCTTGATAGCGGGGACTTTTTTTTTCTTTTTTGGCCTATCTTTGTATATCTAAGACTTAGTACAGTGCTTGGAACATAGTGGCACAAGATTAGTTCTTATTTGCTTAACTTGAAAATGTATATATGTATAGAAGTACCCTCTGTGGTCTTCTAAATTCATTCGGAATCTTCCTTTCTTGTATCCTAAGGTGGATTCAATCCTTTAGGCTTTGCACGTTGCCCTGCCTCCTACATTGATTTCTTCTGCACATACTTAAATAGTTCCTATTAAGTTCTTCGAATTTATTTCTCCTTAAAAGCCATTCTTTCATTAACTGGAAGAACATTTGGAAGACTCAAATATCTTCGTTCTTCTATCGGGACTGACAAGACTAGGTACCTTTTACCCACTTCACAAGTGTTCGCCTCCACCTAGATCATTTATTGCTCAGTTGGAAGTGATCAGAGCCCCCTCTAGTGGTGTAAGAGAGTATATCAACCTGCTAAATTCAGTCAGTTTATTTTCAGTTTTATATTCAGTCAGAATAAGGTAGAATAAACTGAATTATGCTTTTAATCACTCTTTTCCAAAGCCTCTTGTTAAAATTTATCATGCTAAAATAATATAATATCTTGTGTAGTATCTTATTTCTTGTTTACATTTTATTTTTTAAAAAAGAGAAAGATTGCTTTAATGTTTGATTCTCATGAAACCTCTTAAAGTATATCATTAAAACTCAAGGGGTTTAACTGAGTTTATCAGGGCCACATAACTGGAAAGTAGCATGACCAGCGCTCAGATTCCTATCTCATCATTCCATGCAACAATTCAGTTCAATTGAGCAAACACTTATTAAGCACTTATAATGGGAGAACCAGTGTAGTAAAGTAGCCTTGAAACAAGAAAGATTGAGCGGAAATCAGGTGACTGACACATAGTCAGCTGGACCCTAAGCAAGTCATGTATATAGATGTGCTTCTGACTTCTCAGCACATCAGATAACTGTTGTATAAGGAGAATGTGTGTTGTGGAGAAAGGGTCCAACAGCACTGATATCTCAAGAGATTTTCCCATGAAAGAAATAGATTCATGAGGCCTCCAATCTGACGTGGTACGTAAACTATTACTTGGAGATAGGCATTCCAAGAGGTAGAAGGACAGAGAGTGAGCTTGGTTCCAGGAAGCATGGACTGTTTCTTCTCTTGTCTTTGTATTCCTATCACAATGCCCGGTAAATAGAAGACCCTTACAAAGTACTTGTTGATTAAGAGGTAGAAGAGAGAAAGGAATTATTATTATCATCATCATCATCATTAATGACACTAATATTATCTATGTAGTTAATTAAGGTTGGCAAAGCCGCATTTTATATCCATAACAACTCTGGGAGATAGGGGCCTATTTTATACATAAAGAAGCTGGGACAGACAGAGGTTAAGTGATTTCCATAGGGTAACACAGCTACCAAGTACTAAAGGTCAGTTCTTTCTGACTCTTGGTCCAAGGCTCTGGTTATTGTACCATCTAGCTGCCTATATGAAAATCATCAATGTCCCGTTTTCTCTCCGTTGCACTAAATTTCCTCTCCAAAGTCATATAGCTATTTAGTAAGATGGTAAGGACTAGAATCCAGCTCTCCTGACTTCGTGAATGAGTATTCTTCACAACAGATATGACCATTTTGGCAGTGAAGACTAACCAGACCTTTATTGTATTTTTCAGACAGCTCTACACCAACATTGTTATATAACCAAATTATAGGAAACAACCAGTTCCTTTTCCAATATAACTCTAAAACTTATGTAGCATAGAGTTCTCAAAATTGGGAAAACCAGGATTCAAATCTCTCCTCATCTGTGGGGTCCTGGGCAAATCAGTTTTCTCCTTTGTACAATGGAGATAACAGATTTCTGCTTCTCAAAAGTTATTTTTGAAGATCAGATGAGATTAAATGTATGTAAAGCACTTCATTACCATTAACATCCTATGTAAATGTTAACTATGGAAAAGATACTTTACTAGGAATTTTTACACACAACATAAGTACTTCAAACCAAATCCTGGGTAAAACAGCAAGAAGTTCACCTTTAGTTCAATTTAATGGGTGAGAAACATGGGATTATTGCACCCTATGGTGGGGAGGCTATTGTCTTGGCACACAGGGCAGACAAGGGAAAGCATTTATCATACTAGATTTCCATCTCATAGCTCCCTATGTTAAGTAATTACTTTTGCAAACTAAGGCCTAAGCTATTTTTTTTTAATGTGTCTGAATGCTCTACCCTTGGACAAAGCCCTGATTGCCCCACTTTAGTTATGTCTCTGAATAGAATGGCAACTAAAAATAATCTAGAGAATGCAAGAGCATATTTCAAAAGGTTATTGTGTTGTTTTTTTTTATAAAGTGATTGGGCTATTTGGAGTAGTTGGGCTCATTACTGGGAGAAATCCCAAGATGGTTGTGGATAGAATGGTCTCTTTTGATGAAAAAAAATACTGGTTTCCTATTTGTATCCTTTTATAATCACTAGTAAATGCTCAGAATTTTTTGTATTCTGTTGAAGTCTTTGGGGACACTGCTACGATTCCATGGTTTGAATTAGTTTAAAAGTTTCATTAACACCATTTCACTTTGCTAAGAACCTCAACTTGCTTCATATTTTATTATGGTTTTTTGTTGTAGGGGCCAAGATAGATACAATGACAAATCCAGAGAACTAACCTCTAATTTTACTCTATCACCTCAAAATTGTATTTTTGCATACCTATTACCTAACAGAGCAATTAGGGGAAAGGCAGTGTGGTTTAGTGGTTAGAGAGTTGGCTTGGGAATCAATAAACTACTTCTTTTCACATATCCTCCCACCAATTGATCTCATGGTGTTTTGGCCAGACTTTTAACCCCTTCTTATCTTTACTGTTCTATAGTAGAATAACTTCTTTCCAGGAAAATTTGAGCTTAGGTTTTGTATAGCATCTCTTGACAGACAAACATCCACATGCTGAGATAGATAAGAACGAATGCCAATGCCATGAGGACTAAACAAAACCAATCCATTCACCTGCCCCTCCCTCCCCAAAGTTGAGGTGACAAGGATCAACCTAGGCATGGGCAATGGAGTAGGTCCATATGAACCTTTCCTAAAGACAGTATCACTATAGGATCTTGATCAAGTTCTGTAAACACTTTAGCCCTCAGGTTCTTCTGTAAAATAAAAACAATGATATTTCTACTATGTAGTTCATAGGATTGTTCTGATGATCAAATAAGGCTTCTTGTTTAAGGAATTTTGAAATTTTGAAAACTACACAAATCTTGTTTTTAAAAAGACAGTTGGCAAGAAAATCATCGATAGAAATACAGAAAGTTGAAAAAAAAAATACCCCAACAACTCTTGGTTGTCATTTTATAATCTAGACATCCATCCAGGTGGTATTATATAGTGAAAGACTTGGAGGTAAGAAGACCCAAGCTCAAATGTGGTCTCAAACTATTACTAATTGAGTGACCTGGGCAAGTTGTTTAACCTTTCTATGCCTCGATTTTCTTATCTGTAAAAAAGAGCATAGTAATTTTTTAAAAAACAGAAACAATGCCTACCTCCCAAGGTAATCGTGCAGATAGAATGAAATAAATAAATAAAAGTGCTATATAAATGCTACTTGTGGTTGTAATGTTGTTGCTGTTTTTGTCTTCATCAGGCAAAAGATTTCATCACTATCCACATGATTATTCATAGAATCAAAAGATTTGGTGGCTATCCATGTAAGGTTAGACACTGAAGATTACTCAGGAATCAATTATATAATTTATCATATTTTAGTCATTTGTTGCATCTTGGTAACCTTTTCTTTTTAATTGTTCATTGTTTAGGCCTGGTTCCAGAGGTAAAGATAGGTCACAGAGAGGAATTCTAAGTCAAATCTGTGCATTTGTCTAACATACTACTGATTTTGGGGAGGGGAAAAAATGCGTTTATAAAGAAAGGAATGATACTATGAAATAAACTAGAGTTTGGGGATTGTCAATGATTTTTAAAAATAGATTCTATCTTTGTAATCTCTGTACAATGGGGAAGTAAGTATTACATTTATAACCCTTGACATTCTAAAATTATTTTCATGTAATTATCAAGCAATTTGTAATAGCTGACAGCCGCAGAATAGTTAAGGGTTTACTAAGTGTTCTCTGTGTACAATTTTATTTAATCCTGTGGGGTAGTTGCTATTATCTCCAGGTATGCAAATACACAGAAGCATCAAAAGACTTGGCCCCTGGTGACACAGCTAGTAAAGGTCAGAAATGGTATTCAAACCCAGTCACTACTTGACTCCAAGTCCAGAAATCTTTCTATTAAATTATGCTCCCTTTCCACAACTGAGCAGTGAGAAAAAGCTACCTCAGTCACTCAAGGGGCAAACATTCATCAAGTTCTTACAATATGCCTGGTACCATAAGTGCTAAAATGCAAAAACAAAAGCGAAACAATGCCTACTGTTTAGAAGGTTATATTCTAATGTGTATGACAATATATACCCATGTGAATATATGAGTGTATTTAGAATATTTACTGATTGGGTACAGGCTCTGAGAACCCCCTTGAATCTTCCCACCTGATGAAGCATTTGCCTGAGGCCATAAGGCAAGCATTTGCCTTTCTTTATTGCTAGGCCTTTATTTCTCATTACTCCTAAACTAGCCTAGCCCTCTATTTCCCAACTACTTCACACCCTTCATCCTATCAAAATATTTACACCCAAATTAGTTACCCTTAAACTAGCCTAGCACTTCATTATCTGTCATCTCCAGGTAGCCATCAGCTATTTCTCACACTTAAATTCCTGGCATCTGACTTCAGTCTCTCCTTGGACTCTTCCTCAAGACCCTCCCCAAACCCCTCCTCTAGACCACCTCTAGATCCCTCCCTCAATCTTTCTATATACAAGATCCATTTTTGTCTCCAATAGGGGCTGAGACTAATCTAGCAGAGACTCAACCTGTATCAGATTGTTCTTGTCAGCACAAGACTCACAAATACTTAGGCTCCTTAA
>JAQQSW010003708.1:0-14629 GCA_028646575.1 Pseudocheirus occidentalis | reverse complement strand
AGATTGTGGGAGGGGCTTTATAGTGGGATCACTGTTTTGGGCTTGGGGGTAGGGGAAAGAAGGGGAGAAAATTTGTAACTCAAAACTTTGTGGAAATGAATGATGTAATCACAAAAATAAATTAAAATTTAAAAAAAGAAGTGACTCAAGAGATGTCCCCTTTAATTAAAAAAATATCAAACTGGAAGGGGAAGACCCTCAGATTTGCTGGCCAAAAGAGAAACTGTTACTTTCACTGAGCCTTGAGGGCCCCAAAACAAGCATTAAGTGGTTCTTGGGCAGGGACTATTGAATGTGAATGTAAGACAAACCATAAAACCTTTCATGGGATTATATAAAGACATTAAAGGCATAAGAAGGAGGGTTTGACTGGGAGATGAGGGAAGGGAGAGTAAGAATGGGGTAAATTATATAATGTTTAAAGGTGCAGATGGCCTATTAAAACGGAGGGAAAGAAGAGAGTCAGTGAGAATTGCTTGAAGTTTTCTCTCAAAAGATTTGACTCAAAGAGGGAATAACATACAAATTCAACTGGGGATGGATATCTGTCTTTTATGGGTTTAATGCATAACCATTGAAGATTAAATCAGTGCAATGCTTTTGAGTTATTTTATCAAATCACATGCGAGCAAAATGAACAATCTACATGAAGTGGAAGAATATCTACAAAAATAAAAAGTGCCCAAGTAGCAGAAGAGAAAAAAGAATTCTTAAATTATCTTATTTTAAAAGAATAAATGGTCTAGCATCTTCTACATTAAGGGATTGAAGAGCTTGGCATACGATATTCTGGGGGTCAAAACAGTGAGGATTAAACCCAAAAATTGCCTACCCAACAAAACTGAGTATAATTCTTCAGGGGAAAATGTGATCATTCAATGAAATACAGGACTTTCAAGCATTGTTGATGAAAAAAAAACAGAGCTGAACAGAAAATTTGACTTTCAAATACAAGAAGCAAGAGAAGATAAACAGGAAAAAGAAATAATAAGGAATTTAATAGGGTTGAGCTATTTATATTCCTGCATGGAAAAACAATAATTTCAAATTATCAGACTTTTCTCAGTATGAGGAGAGTTGAAGAGAATAAATATGTGTGTATACATATGTGTATACATACCTATGTATGCATGTTAGGAGGATGTACTTGTGTATAAATATATAGGTGAGTGCGAGTATAAGTGTGTACATATATACATAGAGGACACTGATTCAGTTGAATTATGAATGGATGACATCTAAAAAATAAAATTAAGAGATGAGAGAAGAATATATTGGGAGAAGTAGAAAGGTAGAGAGAATAGGGTAAATTATGTCCTACAAAAGAATCAAGAGAAAACTGTTGAAATGGAGGGAAAGAGCAGGAAAGTAAAAGGGAATGGGACAAACTTTCTCCCACTGAATTTAGCTTAAGGAGGGAATAACATACACTCAACTGGATTTCTTACCCTACAGGAAAGTAGGGGGGAAGGAGATAAGACGGGGATCATAAAAGGGAGGGCAGATTGGGGAAGAGGGTATTTAGAAGCAAACACTTTTTAAAAGGCATGGGGTGAAAATAGAAAAGGGGGGTGGGATATGATGGAGGGAAATATAGTCCTTTGCAATGTAACTATTATGGAAATGTTTTGTATAACTACACATGTACAACATATATTGAATTTCATGTCCTCCTAGTGGCAGTGATTGAGGAGGGAAGAAGGAAAAGAATCTGGAAATCAAAGTTTTATAAATGAATGTTTAAAAAAATTCTTTTTTACATGCAACTGGGAAATAAGATATACAGGCACCAGGGTATTGAAATCCATCTTGTCCTACTAGACAATTAGAGGGTGAGGGGGAGGATATAATGGAGAACAGATTGGGGAAAGGGATATTCAGAAGGCTTGCAATTCCTTGGACAAGGAATAATTCAACTCCTTAGGAAAAATCCTCATGATCAGATGGATTTAAAAGTGAATTCTACTCAATATATAAAAAATATTGCATCTCAATACTATATAAACTATTTTTTTTAATTGGTAAGAAAGTAGTCTTATCAAATTATTTTTGTGGCTCAAATATATTTTGTGGCAAAAATATATTTGTGGCTCAAAAATATCTCAGGAAGGGTGTAGGAAAATATACACACTAATATATCCTTGGAGGAGCTGTGAAATAGTACATCCATTTTGGGAAGTAATTTGGAATTATGCAAAGAAAGTATGTCCTTAAATTCTTTTTAAAAAGACTGTGACACCCCAAGGAAGCAATCAATAACAAAAAATCCCTACCTACTCCAAAATACTCAGCATTTTTGTGACAGTTATGAATTTGAAAGCTAATGGATACCAATAAACTAGGGAATGGCTAAACAAGGTGTGGAAACTTAATGGAATATAACTACCATTCTCTAAGAAGTGGTGTGTGTGATGAGTACAGAGGAGTACAGGAAGGTCTTTGTGAACTGATACAAAGTAAATGAAGCAGAATAAAAGGGTAATATATACGAGGTAAGTACAATAATAAAAATGGAAAGAATGATGCAGCAAAAAAAATTTAAAGTACCTGTAACAAGATATTAAAGATCAAGTGGGACTTAAAAGGAAACATGAGAAGACACCATCACCTTACCCCACCCAGGAGGTGAGAGGTCCACAGGTGTAACCCATTGCACACATTTCCCCAAATACATCAATCAGTTATACTTGCTTTTCTTTTCCTTCATAAAACAGAAAATGCTATTTGCCACATGGCATGGCTCCAGAGGATGGGGAAAGGGAGGGATACATGGGATGCCCTGGAGTTATAAAAAACAGAAAACATCATTATTTCTTTTTAAGATGTGAAGAATCTAGTGTCCTTCTCCAGCCACTGGCCTTTCTTTTACGTTCCTGTCCTTTCACGTCACATTGCTTATGCTCTTTTCTATCTCCACTTCAACCTTCTCCTCAATCCCCTCCCCCCATCAAATTAACTTTTCTCAGCACCCAGGTGGATGTGTGTGAATGTGGATGGGCGATTGTGTGTATTAATACCTTTGTTTATAACTGTGTTCTATGCATAGGTAGAATCATATCTCTTTGTATATGGCTTTACTGCTATGTGTGAATGTGTGTGTATGTATAATTGTGTATATAATTATACAAATGTATGTATAATAACCTATGACCCTGGTGCTTCAAGGGTGCTCTCATGGGAGTCTCTTTGCTGCCCAGGTACTTTTCTGTATGACTGTAAGCTTGGTAGCTCATTAGGTCGGTTGGATTCCAGTGGAGGGAAGCATAAAAAATTGCCTCAAGGGTAAAAATGGAGGGGGGAAGGAGCATGCATGGGCCAAAAGATATATCAAGGCTGGGTCTGTTGCCTGAATGTTTCAGGCAGTCAATTGTTGTCTCTCTTGGCCTTCAGATCCCTGAATGTTCAAAAGGGTGCTGTATTTCTCATTCCCGAAATGGTTTCTTTGCCAAATAGGCTGACTCCTCTTGCAGACCCATTTCATAAGCCAGCTGTGAGACTTGAAGGAATATTGTCACAAACCATTTCTGTTGTCAAAGATGCATCTTGAGGGTGTTGTTTTTAAAGGGAATCATGAATAGCAATAAAGGAAGGTGCTTCTTCAAAGATAGGTGAAATTCTTCACATGCTTGACTGAAAGATCTTTTTTGAAGTGTTCGCACGGAAAGTAAGTATTGTTTCTAATATAAGGACTACAATGATGGCAGTGTGTGACTGTGTCACTGTCTTGCAATTTTTAGCTGCCTTTGACATCACATTCCCACAGGGGTATAAAGACATTTACTTGGGCGTGGGAATTCTTGACTTCAAATGTCAATCTAGTTATATCCTAGCTCTGGCACCTGGCTCCTTCACCTTGAAACAGCTGCAGACAAACCCTTTATCAAATATATGTCATAGTGTCTCTTACCTCAATGGATGGCTTGGGCTATGTGATGTCAGAAGTAGTAAATAGAAAAAAAAAGTTACCAGATCAGAGATGAAAAATGATGTCCATAATCACCAGTGTTATTCAATATTGTACTAAGAATGCTAGCATTAGCAGTAAGGGAAGAAAAATAAATTGAAGGATTTAGAATAGGAAAGGAGGAAACAAAGTACCATAGCTTTGCAGATAATGTAATGGTATACGTTGAGAATCCTAGAGAATCACCTAAAAATCTACTTAAAGCAAGTAAAAACTTTAGACAAATTGTAGTACATAAAATAAACACACATAAATGACTTTCATTACTATACATTGCTAACAAAGCCCAGGAGGAAGAAATAGAAAGCAAAGTTCCATTTATAGGAGAACATTGTACACAGTAACTGCCACATTGTGCTATGACAGTCTTTGATAGACTTAACTCTTCTCAGCGATATAAGCACCTAAAACAACTCCTAAAGTCTCTTGATGGAAAAATCCAGCTCCATCCAGACCAAAAAAAAATGAAGAGTATGAAACCTGATTGAAGTATAAAATTGGCTCTCTTATTTTGTTTTAATTTTTCTTCCTCATGGTCCCTCCCATTAGTTTCAATTCTTTTGTACAACATAACTAATGTGAAAATATGTTTAAGAAGAATGTATATGTAGAGCCTATGTCAGATTGAGTGCCATCTTGGGGAGGAGGAGAAGGGAGGGAGGTGGAGAAAATTTAGCACTTATGGAATTGAATATTGAAAATTAAAGTAATTAATTAGGGTTTTTTTGGAGGGGGGGTAGGGTAATTGGGATTAAGTGACTTGCCCAAGGTCATATACCTAGTTGTTTTGGTGGGTTTTTTAAGTGTCTGAGTGTGGATTTGAACTCAGGACCTCCTTGCCCAGTCCCACCGAGACTAAGGGATCCACAAATCACCTACCTTATGTATTCAACCTCAGCCACTTCTATGGCTCTTCAGGTAATTCCCGGATTAGACAGACTAACCGGACACATTGTAGTGAAGTAGCAAAGGTCTCTTTATTACATCCCAATGTGTGCCATTGTATGCCCCCTTCCCTCAGCCCTCTCTGCTTTTTATTGACCTTCAGTCTTCCTCCTGTCCTGTGCTTTAGCAATGGGGACCTGATTGGTGGGGAGAGCTCCTTTGTTGATGGTGCATGCTCAATGCCTACGTACCCTTTGTCCCCCAAAGCACTAGTTTCCCATGAGAAATGGAATACTGAGTTCTTGATAAACAGGACGTGTGGTCCAAGGCAGAGTATACTCCCAGATGCCTCTGGGACTCATGCCAAGTTTCTCCCATGTTTTCAAGGACACACTGACCAAGGTCAGACGTCTGGCCATGCAAGGCTTAAAGGCTTAAAGTGAAGACTTAAAGAGCCAGTACACTCCTGACTCCAGGGATGGTGTTCTATTCACTGGGCCACCTAGCTGCCCCTATTAATTAGGTTTTTAAAAAAAGAAAAATAAAAGAAGACAATATAAAATAATTGGCAGTCTACCTGCCAAGAAATAGTCAGGAAGTATATGAACACAATTGAAAAACACCTTTCATAAAGATACTGTCAGCTCCAAATAAATGAGAAAATATCAGTTCCTCATGGGTAGGTGCAGTTATCTAATAAAATAAAAATGACATTTCCAATTTAATTAATCTACTTATTCAGTGGGACACTAATCAAACTACCAAAAGAGTATTTTATAGAATTTAAATAATAATAGCAAAAATTATTAGTTAGAACAATATGTACATAATATGACAGGAATTAATGAAAGAAATGCAAAGAATGTAGAGTAGCTGTACCAAATCTAAAACTATATTACAAAGCACTTATTATCTAAATTATTTGGTACCAGCTAATAAATAGAGTGGTGGATACTTGGAAGAGTTCAAGTACACAAGACACAGTTGTCAAAGATTATAGTAATATCCTTTTTGATAAACCCAAAGACCCCACCTTCTGGAAATGAGCTACTATTCAACAAAAACTGCTGGGATGATTTGCAAAAGTGTGGTAGAAACTAGACATAGGTAAGGATGTTACTGTTTATACTGAGATAACATCAAAATGGGGACATGATTTAAACATAAAGGGTGACATCATAAGTACATTAAGCAAATAAGGAATAGTTTACCTCTCAGACCAATGGAGAAGAGGGAATTTATGACCAAACAGGTGAGAGGGAGCATTATGGAAGGCAAAATGGACAATTTTGATTCTATCGAATTAAAAAGGTTTTGCACAAATGAAGCCAGTGCAACCAAGATCATAAGGAGAGGCGAAAGCTGGTAAACAATTTTTGCTGCCAGTGTTTTGGATAAAAATTTTATTTCTAAAATAAATGGAGAACATTTCTTAGAAATTCTCTGAGAATAGAAATCATTCCCCTGTTGATAAACTGCCAATATATATGAATAGGAATTTCAAAATGCAGAAACTAAAACTATTTATACAGTTGTATGAAAAAATTCTCTAAATTCCTATTGATTAGAGAATCACAACTTATTTTTTCTTAATTAACATTTGTTTATTTTTAGTTTACATCATTCATTTCCATGAAACTTTGAGTTACAAAATTTCTCCCCATCTTTCCCCTATCTGTGTACCCCCTCCTCCAATCTGCTCTCTCCTATATCCTTCCCCCATCACCCCTCTGACTTTCTGGTAGGGCAAGATGAATATCCCTAACCCAGTGCCTGCATATACTATTTTGCAGTTACATATAAATAGTAATAATAATTTATACACACACACTTACATACACACATATTAACATCTGATTTTTGAACTTTAAACTCCAGATTCTAACCCTTCCTCCCTCATCACCCACCCCCACTGGAAAGACAAACAATTCAATACAGGCTCCAAATAATGTAGTTATGCAGAACATCTCCACAATGGACATTTTGTGAAAGACTGACTATATTTCCCTCCCTCTTATCTCGTGCTCTACTTGTTCCATTCTCTACTTTGTCCCTGTCCCTTTACATAAGTGTGTGCTTCTAACAACCCTCCCTCCCAACCTGCCATCCGCTCCATCATCCTTCCCCCCTACTCTCCTGCAGGGCAAAATGCCCATTTTAGAGTGTATGCCATTCCTTACCTAAGCCAAATTCAATGAGAATATGGTTGACCCATTCCCTTTTGCCTTCCTGTTCTTCCCCTGCATTGTAACAGTTATCCCTTGCCTCTTCTTTAAGAGATGAACATCCTGGGAGCTAAGATGGCGGTGTAGAAGCAGCAAGGTTCAGCAGCTCCCGCACAGCCACCCTAAATACTCATAAAATATGATCCTAAACAAATTCTAGGACTCTCAAACTCACAAAAATACAGAAAACACATCTCTTGCTGAAGGCAGCTCGGCAGCAGGGGCTCATCATGGCAGGCCAGGAGCCGAGGCCAGCCCAGCCTGAAACTGAAACCATGGCCAGGACCCAGGGTGATAGGAAGGAGCTGAGCCTCCCAAGCCCCACAGTGAGTCTACTCTGGGTTGCTCCCGGCCCCTGGCCTGATTTTCTCTACTCGTTCCTAGAGGAATGAGGCTGAGACTTTCCACCAACTTCCCCAGATCACCCCTTTCCTCTTCTGCTCTGCAGCTTGACAGAAACCCATGTCCTATTTCAGGGCTGGTGGTTTGTAGATGCTTCTGCTACAGCTACTGTGCTCTTTCTTTTTGTGGAGCCCAGGCCACCTCCTGCCTCACTCTCCCCTTCTGGTTTTTCATAAAGGATCTGTCCCCTGACAACCTCAAGCTGAGGTAAGCTGCCCACACACCCCATCCCCCAATCCTAGCATCCTGCCCTCAGAAACCTGGGGCCATGGTCAGCCCCAAGCTTTCCTCCAGGTGGAAGAGACACTGGGCACCCCCTCCCCTCACCAAGTTGGGTGTTGAGGGTTAAGAGAAAATAATTGTGGGGAACCTCCATACTCCTCAACTTTATATAGCCTCCTCCCCTCCATTGTCCCTCCTCCTTCTTCTCTGGGTGGAGCATAGCCCTGCTCCTCAGATCAATGACAGCTCCTCCCAACCTTCACCAAGGTCAATCCTCTTTGGTGCAGGAAGAAGAGGCAGAAAAGGAAGAACAGGAGGAGGAAAAAGAGGAGTTAATTTCCTGTTCTAGATTCTAAAACAGCATGGGGGAGTTCTGAGAGTAAGAGGGTTGTTGGGGGTCATGACCAGTTGAAGTTTTCCCTACCCCTCACTGCCTGCCTTTTCTCTCCCCCACCACACCACTTCCCTTTGCTACTCACCCCTCCATTAGTTGCCAAACTGAAATGGCCAACTGGGTCCCCATTCAGGGAGCTCCAACTTCTCAGAAGTTGTGGTTTGTCCTTCTGGAAAAGAACTATGACATCAGGAAGATAATGACATGACTGTAAATCATGTCTCTCCCCTCCTTTCCACTCTCCTCTCCTCTCCTCTCCTCTCCTTTCCTCTTCCCTTTCCTCTTCTGCCCTCCTTTACTCTGCCATCTTCTCTTCTCCTCTCTTCTCTCTTCTCCCCTACCCTCCCCTCCCCTCCGCTCCCCTGCTCTCCTTTCTTGCTGTTATGACCAAAGGAAGGTCAATTTTCTTAGCCAAAAGGTACATACTTAAGATGGGGATTACTGGCTATATTTCCATCTCAGAGACCAAGCCATAAATTCTGGATCTCATAGACTGGAGAGCAGAAGGTATAACCCAAGCACCTCTTGATGATTTTTAAGTCCTCTTGGCACAGAGGGAATGTAACTAGTAACTGTTCCTCTTTTGCCCAGCAGCCTCAAGCATATACCATACCCAGTTTGATTTTTTTTATTAAAGGGATAGTCCTTTGATTCACTTCTTAAAGAGACCTGTTCACTGAATTGGCTTTAGTTAACTCAAAGTGAAAACTTGAAAAGAATTTAGCTTAAAAGGGGCCAGAGTCTCTCCCTGCATCTTGGGCCACCTCTTGTCTTTCTGACTGATATCTGGCCACTGGACTCAGATGGCTCTGGAAGAGAGGGTAAGGCTGGTGACTTTACACAATCCTCCTTCATTCAAATCAAAGCCAGCTTCAAGTCACATTATCATCTCCCTGTTGTCGTTATCCTCTTTGAGAGTGAAGGCCAAAGCACACCTGCAAATCCACACCCACCTCAGGGATCACAGAAGTTCTGCACTTTCCTTCTTTCAAAGTCCCCCCTGCCCTTCTCCAGCCACTGGTCTTTCTGCTGCTTTCTTGTCTTTTCATATCTCTTATCTTATCTTCTCTCCCCACTTCAAACTTCTCCTCAACCCCCTCCCCCCATCAAATTGACTTTTCTTACTGCCCAGCCCTATGTGTGTGAACATGGATGGGAGGTTGTGGGGTATTAACACCTTGTTTATGCCTGCATTCTATGCATAAGCAGAACCATATCTACGTGTATGTGTATATGAGTGTGTGTACACCTGTGACCCTGGTGCTCCAAAATTCTCCCACTGGAGTTCTCTTGCCTGTCCAGGCACAGTTCTGGATGACTAGATGATTGGCAACTCATTGGATGGGTTGGGTTCTAGTAGAAGCCAGCAGGGAAAATTGCTTTTAGGGACACTCCCTTTCTCCCCTCCTGCCCTCCAGTGGGAGTTTCCATCCTTCCTCCTTTTCTCCCATCCCTTCCTTGGCCTGGTGGATCACAAGAGAGGAGACAGTCTAGGAAGTCTTCCCCTCCCTGTCTCCATTTCATCTCTTTCATTTGGTAACCTTTAATTTAATGGTATATTTATTTACATTTCTCTTTGTACAGGTTTTAGCCAGCACCTGGTGAATGGGGCATTTCCGTGTACCTTTCAGTTGAATGGAAAGAAGGAACATTCCATGAAATGAAAGAACTCTTATAGTTTACAGACTGAAAGAATGTAGAGACAGGGAGGTGAAAACTTCATAGACTGCCTCCTCCCTTGCAATCCACCAGTACAAGCCAGGGATGGGAGTAAAGGAGGAAGGATGGAAATGCTCACTGGAGGGCAGGAGGGGAGGAAGGAAGTGTCCCTAAGGGCAATTTTCCATGCTGGCCTCCACTGGAATCCAATCCATCCAATGAGCTGCCAAACTTCCAGAATGTACCTGGGCAACAATAAGACTCCAATGGGAGCATCCTTGGAGCACCAGGGTCACAGGTGTACACACAATCATACCCTCACACACAAACTCACAGAGCAGCAAAGCCATTCAGACAGATATTATTCTACCTATACATAGAATACAGGCATAAACAAAGGTGTTAATACCCACACAACCACCAATCCACATTCACACACATCCACCTGGTGCTGAGAAAAGTTAATTTGATGGGGTGAGGGGGTTGAGGAGAAGGTTGAAGTGGGGATAGAAAAGAACATAAGTGATGTGATGGAAAAGGACAGGAACGTAGAAGAAAGTCCAGTGGCTACAGAAGGACGGGGTGGGGGGGGCGACTTACCCATGAAGGAAAGTACAGGAAGTTATAGAATGCCTCAGGTGGAGGTGTGTGGTTGTGGTTTAGGCTTCATTCTCAGGGAGATGATAACATGACTTGAAGTTGACTTAGATTTGAATGAAGGAGGACCGTATAAAGTCACCAACCTCACCCTCTCCCCCAGAGCCATCTGGGTCCAGTGGTCAGATATCAGTCAGGAAGACTGGAGGTGGCCCAGGATGCAGGGGGAGAGTTTGGCCCTTTTAAGCTAAATTCTTTTCAAGTTTTCACTTTGAGTGAAGTAAGGCCCATTCAGTGAATAGGTCTGTTTAAGAAGTGAATCATGGAATGGCCTCTTTATAAAAAGATAATCAAACTGGGTGAGGAATGCCTAGAGATCTGCTGGCCAAAAGAGAAACAGTTACTATTTACATTCCCTCTGAGCCAGGAGGACCCAAAAAATCATTAAGAGGTGCTTGGGTTGTACCTTCGGTTCTCTAGCCATGAGATCCAGAGTGAATTGGGTTTAAGGCTTGGTCTTTGAGAAAGAAATCTAGCCAGTAATCCCAAGGTTAAGTAGGTACCTTTTAGCCATGAGGATTGTCCTTCCTTTAGGGAAGAACACGACAACAGGAGAGGAGAGGAGAGGAGAGGAGAGGAGAGGAGAGGAGACGAGACGAGACGAGAGGAGACGAGACGAGACGAGACGAGACGAGAGGAGACGAGAGGAGAGGAGAGGAGAGGAGACGAGAGGAGAGTGGAAAGGAGGGGAGAAACATGATTTACAATCATGTCATTATCTTCCTGACGTCATAGTTCTTTTCCAGAAGGACAAACCACAACTTCCTCCTCCTGCTCTTCCTTTTCTGCCTCTTATTCCTGCACCAAAGAGGATTGACCTTGGTGAAGGTTGGGAGGAGCTGTCATTGATCTGAGGAGCAGGGCTATGCTCCACCCAGAGAAGAAGGAGGAGGGACAATGGAGGGGAGGAGGCTATATAACATTGAGGAGTATGGAGGTCCCCCACAATTAGTTTCTCTTAACCCTCAACACCGAACTTGGTGAGGGCCCCAGGTTTCTGAAGGCAGGATGCTAGGACTAGGGGATGGAATGTGTGGGCAGCTTACCTCAGCTTGAGGTTGTGAGGGGACAGATCCTTTATGAAAATCCAGAAGGGGAGAATGAGGCAGGAGGTGGCCTGGGCTCCACAAAAGGGAAGAGCACAGTAGCTGTAGCAGAAGCATCTGCAAACCACCAGCCCTGAAATAGGACATGGATTTCTGTCAAGCTGCAGAGCAGAAGAGGAAAGGGGTGGTCTGGGGAAGCTGGGGGAGGGTCTCTGCCTCATTCCTCTAGGAAGGAGTAGAGAAAATCAGGCCAGGAGCCGGGATCGACCCAGAGGCACCCAAGCATACAGGCACGTTTGCCTCTATCCATACCTAGGCCATAGGAAATGTGTGTGAGGGGCAGTTGCTGAAGTACATTCTTTCTGTTGATTATTTCCAGTATTTCCTGTGTATAGTGTCTTTGTACATAGTTTTTGAATGCGGATTCTTCTTTGAGGTCATTGAGTGATCAGGAACTGTCTTACACTTCTTCACTTTCTCAGTGTAGCACAGAGCCTTGCACATAGGAAGTGATTTAAGAAAAATCTGTTGACTAAAGGATGCATGGACTAACTGGAACCTGACTGACTGCTGCTTGCCCTGATGTAGTTTCCTGGTCCCCTTAGGGAATAAAAAGTCCTCACAATGAGCAGTCAGGACCTCTCCCACTTGGTGGAATTTTGAAGACCACTCAACACCCCCCCTCCCATTGTTCCCTAGCACTCTGCTCTAATAACCAGATGTGTCTTTATAAGGAAACAAAGGAGGCTGTGTCCAGGGAAGCTGTGGCACTGCATCACTGTTGTGTTTCTCTGCTAGTTTCACTCAAAGTAAACCTGCGGTTGTTACCTGTCCATTCATTTTCCAGTATGTAATTTCATTTCAAGACTGATCCTAAATTAAGAGATTGCTGGCACTCAAGCCTCTTCTGCCACCCTGGCACAAGAGAGAAATTCAAAGACTTCTGGATAGACTGACACTGCCCAATGGAAGCCGCCTGCTGACTGTGGAGATTTCAGGGTCAAAACCTTCATGTTTGTTAGACTTAGAGAGAAGAAAATTCAAGACAACAGTCCTATACATGGAAGAGTTGGGAGAATTGGGGACACCACTCTAGGCTCAAAATATATGAGGAAGAACAGAGGTGACAGAACAAAATCTGATTAGGTAAGTTTCATGTTTCTTTGATTTGTAGTCCAATTGCTATAGAGCAGAAACCCGTTTGTTAAGCACCTACTGAAAGTTCAACCTAATGTTAGAGCACGCAAAGTAGTGGAATGGAGATAACACTGAGAAACAGTGGAGATTAGGGGGAGCACATGCTGCTGCAGCAACATCTTGAACTGCATGTTCTGGTCTTCTTCTTCCTATTTTCTTTCATTCCCTTTCAATTATGAAAGACACTTCCACCCAATTAGATGCCCTTTTGAGGGGTAATAATCTTGAACAAATGAACAAAGATTTGAGTGCTTCAGAAAGTGGGAATAAGGTGTGCCAATGTAGGTATGTACTATAATACTTAGTACAGTACTTCATACATAGGAAGTGTTTATCAACCGTTTTTTAAAATTTATTCATTCATTCATTCATGACTTGGAGAGGAGGGTTCTGCTTCAATAGATGATGGATTTGGGGCTGGTAAATTTTCTATAACCTCTACCAGTTTTTATGTGGAAAAAATCTAAAGATATTGTCAAGAACATCATGAAACAATGCAAATGGAATGGGGACCTGAGAATATGGGCTTGCCATGGCAATCATCTCTGTGACCATTTTGCCAGTTATAGGAATGGTGCCTGAAAATTGTCCTTCAGAAGTGCTCTAAACAGAACTGTTTTAGACAGTGATGGGGATTGCTTTTGAAAGACAATTGATGGAGAGATGGGCAGCACTTGCCCAAAAGGTCAGTCTATCACTATCCCCATGACTCATTGAAACAGCTGCTTGCTTTATGTGTCTTCATCTGCATACTATTATGCAGCCAGCATCAGGATTTCTAATGTGGTCAGTCTATAGAGCTCCCACTGACACAGGGACATTCTGATTTCTAAGGTATTTTTCAGCTCTGATGACAATAGGAATTACCCAACCTCTGACATTTTGTTTTTCAGTGTCCATTCCAGCTCTGACATTCCATATTCTCTGCTCTCTAGGTCTTCCCAGATCTCATATTCCATGATCCAAGGATGTTTCCAGCCCTGACCTTCTATGAGCTGTTACCCAAGAGTAAGCTTACAATCATGAGCACCTTTTTAAACTGAACCTACAGGTACTATAATTCCTCAACTAAGTTCACATGGTTCCCTTTATGCAGTTTTGAAGAATTTGTTTTAGATGAAACATTATGGCATAAAAAAATCCCAACATTTATAAAGAAGTTGGGGTCTGCTTAAATTAACATTTGTTTTCTTTAAATTTGATTTCTTTATTTACTTTTAGTTTACAAGATTCAGTTCCTTAATCTCTTGAGTTTCAAATTTTGTCCCCTCTCCCTCCCTCCTACACCCACGGCAGCATGCAATCAAGTATTCAGTATGTAAATATTTTCAAATTGGACGTTAGTCTGGTTGTATAGAAGAGTTGTAACCAATGGAGTGAAAAATGGGAAAAAAGAAAGTGAACCAAACATGAAAAAGAATGATGGCATGTAAATTGCTGCAGTCTTATACCTGTGCAGTTGTCTTATACCTATGAGTTGCTGAGAAGAGTCCAGTTTATCAAAGTTGGTCATGACACATATGATGTTTCTGTGATTGTGTACAAATTTTTCCTGGTTCTGCTCTTCTCACTTAGCATCAGTTTGTGTAAGGTTCTCCAGGTGAATATGAAGACCATCTCCTCCCCATTTCTTATAGTACAACAGTATTCCATCACATTCATATCCTGCACCTTGTTTAGCCATTCCCCGACTTATGGGCATCCCCTTAATTTCCAGATTTTTCTCACCACAAAGAGAGCTGCAATAAATATTTTTATGCATATGAATCTTCCTCCCACTTCTATGATCTCTTTGGGGTACAACCCCAAAAGTGGTATTACTGGGTCAAAGGGTATGCAATTATTTATAGCCCTTTGGGCATAGTTCCAGATTGGTCTCCAGAATGGTTGTATCAGTTCACACCTCCACCAACAATGCGTTAGTGTTCCAATTTTTCCACATCCTCTCCAGCATTTGACATTTTCCTGTTTTGTCATC
>JAQQSW010003707.1:0-14629 GCA_028646575.1 Pseudocheirus occidentalis | reverse complement strand
AGAATACCAATGAAGCAACAGTGTCAGTAGTAGAATCAGGACAATTTCCTATTAGAAATATTTGATGTTGTGATTAAGCAAATGTTTTCTTGATCTCAAAGCGAAATAATACAATAGATTGCAATGAGTATACTTCAGACAGGATGCTTATTCATTTTACACTTGTCTAGTACATATTTTGCCATATAAAGTATTATGTGAATAACTTGCAAAGGTGTTTAACTGAGAAGGAATTCTATTTTACAAAAATACGGCTGATTAAATGTCTCTGTGGTCCTCAGAACTATTTTTCTGTGCAAAGTTTTAAACATTTCACATAAACATAATTTGGCTTAAAAAGTTGAAAAGGCAATGAGATAATTTGTAATAATTATATGATGAATTGCTGAGATATATGTTAAATAAATAAGAATCATTTTAAAAACTGAATAGGTCACAAACTGAGTTTTTAAACTTTCTTTTACAAATTGCGATATTTTTCTTCAATTTTAAAAGCTGCTTTAAATGGACTTGTAAGCCATTCAGTGGGGGTATTCATGCTCTTAGAAGGAAGATATTGTGAGGCTGTAGTACTGACTATAGAGTCTGGTAGACGATGATGCTGGGGGTAGCAGTGTCTGATTAGGGGAATTAAAGGATACAATCAAATAGAGATCAACCCATAGAGAATTAGGGGAACCCTGCAAGACTGCACATTAAGAGAGAGCCAGGAACAAAAATAGAAATGACCAATTATAATGGAAATAAACTTTTAATCTGAATCAGAGAACATGGACTGGAGTGCCAGCTACTTGATTAAGTATCTATGTGACCTTGTTATATCTCATCTTCAGAGGCTATATTGAATGCACAATGATCTTAAAACAGAAAATAATGCACCAAAATTCCCTCCACTTTGGTCTTGGCTTATAGCTTTTTCAGCATGAAGAATGTACTATCAATGTGATAACTGACTTTGGTACCAACTTCATCCTCATTGTGGAAGTTTGGCAACATGGCTGAAAGTATTAAGCTTGAAAGCATGAGGGCAAGCACACAGCCTTTTTTCTTTCTGTTGGTGACTGGGAAACCTCAAGAACATCATCCATTATCCAGAATCTGTGTGATCATGCCATCAATTAATTGACATTCAATGTTGATGAACTTCTCTTGTCAACCAAATTTTGACATAATTTTTGATGAACTCACGTGACTAATAGTATGAAAGGGTTTGGTGAGATCTATAAACATAGATTATAGTCTCTTTTATGGAGAATTCACACAGGCAAGTGTGCAGAGAAAAAATAACACAAGGACACACTCCAGGTCTGTCTTAAGAACTTTGGAATTGATTGTGTGACATGTTAGGTACCAGCAAATGACCACCCAGCACGGTGGGCCCTCATCAGAAGGTACTATGCTCCAGAAGAATTGAAGTAGTTCAAAGGAAAAGTGAGATTCTCACATTTAAAGAATCCACCCTAAATGTTCACATGGACTTTTTGTGCCTGACATGTGGCAGAGCGTTCAGAGCTCATATTGACCTGATCAGACACATTTGGAACCATTGTAACTTGATTCTAGCATGGTAATGTCATTTTGGTCCTCTTTGAGAATGAAGGACAACAGCCATGTACCCTTGGCCAAGTCATTGCCCTATCTGGGCCTCAATTTCTTTGAGTACAAAATGATGACTTGGACTTGAGAATTTATGGTGGTTTTCATCTTGTTTGTTTTTATTGTTAAAGTAATGATTCTATAAACCAGAACCAAGAAATCAATTCATGAGGAATTCTGTTGCAGCAAAGATAGAAATATATGCTCTAATAATAGTGTTGTCATTTCTGACTTTGGTTTGTGGTCAGTTTTAATGCCCATAGTAACTTTTATTAATTTATCCTGCTGGTACTGGCTGGGGGAGGGAGGTTACATAAAATAGGAAATATGTAACACATTTGTCACAGACTCTGTAATGTTGAAGGAGGGACTTAATTTCATTTATTTTTTCTACACATTTTGGAAAACAAATAATGTATTCACACAAACAAGAAATATGTTATAATAAATAATCTACATGTGATGAATATGTTACTCTATAACTTTGGTCAACTACAAATTTGTATACATAGAAGGATTTAGTATAAAATGAGAAAGTTAACAACATAAGGAATTTTAGTTAATATTTTACTAACAATAGCAAACAAAAAGTGAGTAAAGAAATGTGCTTGCTTACCAATATACTGCTTCATTGTCCATAATATTTTAATGAGAATGGTTAATGCAGACATGAGAGTATCCTCTTGAAATCACAGGAAAGGAAATCACAGGCTCTAGTTATTTTTTTCTAAAGCAGGATATATCTTTATAATCACATTGCAAAAAGATGTAGGCAATATAAAATTATGTTGACTCAATTACTTATAGATTTTTTAAAAGAAAAATTAATTTAGTAGAACACAAATCAGTCTTGAAAATTCTGATCAGACAAGATGTCTCTCACTTGTACAGAATTCAGACAGTGTCTTATCGATCAACCTTTTACCAAGAACAACAGCGATGATGATGATAACATTTATGTTGCATTTTAAGGCTTACAAAAGACTTTGAAAATATTTTCTCATTTAACCTCATGACAAATTTAAGAGGTAGTTTTTTGGGGTTTTTTTGGGCCATCTAACAGATAAGGAAACTGAAACAAAAGTATAGATGACTTGCCCAGGGGATCTTAGCTTGGATCTGAGGCCATATTTGAACTTGGTTATTTTTGACTCCAGATCCAGATTTCTATCCACTCAGCCACCTAGTTGCACCCATTTTAGGCAATATGTGTAATAAGAAACAAGACTGTTTGAAATTGCATCGGAACATTGTTGTTCTTGGTAGCATAATGAAAAATTATTATACATATGGGAAGAAATTAACATAACCACTAGCATTTTTAAGTTGTCCAGGTAAGTTTCATAAAACTGAATGTCTGAGTTTCATTAAACAGAATATACTGAATCAACTTATTGTATAAATATATTTATCAAATTCTACTGGTTCTTGACTTCCTTTAAAATGGCGTTGCCTGTGGATGTGTTGTGTAACTTTCTTTCTACCCCACCTAGTATGGATCTTCAGTACTACTAATTGAAATGCCACCTGAATAATTTACTGCAACATATCTCTGAATATGAGTTTAAAAGTATCTCACTATGAAATAAAATATCACATATAATATGCTAAATGTATTTAATATTTTTTTCATGGAACAATTTAATATTATCAACAAAGTAAAGGAAAGGAAAAATTGTTTTGTGGGAAGAGTACTGAATCTGGAATGAAGAGCAGTCTGGATTCAAATATCACACAGAAGCTTCAGAACTGTGTGACTATGAGTTTATCATCAAACCCACACAGCTTCTTTTACTTCATCTATCAAGTTGGAACTCAAGTCAATGCAAAATTAATTTGTTAAGTGCATCCTAAGGTTTATATGCCATGCTTACATTTGGATGAGAAGAAAAATAAGTAAATCAGTATGTGTCCTTCCTTCAGGTATTTATATTCGATTTTAGTGGACAGGGACCATACTAAGTGATAAATTAATTCAAGGTAATTCGGGGGCCTAATGGAAGATGTAGCATTTGAGCTATGCTTTGAGGAACACCACATATTCTGGGAAAATTCATGCTTCACTTGTGTTGATAATGTTCCAAGGGAAATAAAGAAAAACTCCTAGCACACTGTGTACCTTCTGTAGGATTTGTGGAAAAATGTGGAAAACAATCACAAAATTAAGAAGTTACAGATGAATCATGGTCTACATGCTGGAGACAATATGCACATTAAAGACACTACACATTCATTGAGTGGCAAATGATAAGGAAATGTCAAAAATGTAAAACACAATGTATATAGATAATAGGATGGACAATTGAATGGAATGTTGGTCCTACTAATGATAATAAAGAATTAGATTAAAATTTCCTCTGTTTTTGGTGGATGCTTGTAAAAATATAATTTGATCCGTTTGTGTTGGCAAAGCTAAGAGGTGCTTACCACTTAGTAATTAATCAAGTCTCTGTTAAAGAAGCAGAAGGTATGAACCCCTGTTGCTAAAGTAACAGGAAGGGATTGAAACAGGAACTGGCTGAAACAAGAACGAGCTAATGGTGTGTGTGTGTGTTTGTGTGTGTGTGTGTGTGTGTGTGTGTGTGTGTAAGGAGAGACCCCTGCTGGGTCAGACAGATCTTGGAGCCAGGTACTGGAGTCTGAGGAAGAGAGGCCCAGGCTGGAGTGAATGATTTTCATTTTGAGAACATGAGATGAAGTGATTTTGATTCTGGGAACCAGCTGAAACTTCTGCTGAGTATGAATGCCAGCTGGGGTTGCTAAGGACTTCCAAGGATGAGCCAGACCTACAGAAGACTGAGGAAATATGATTGTGGTGTTGGTATTTTGTCTGTTGGTGGCTTTGTTAAGCCTTGACTTCCCAGGAAGAGAAACTGTGAAGGATTTAAGGTGGATTGGACACTGTGAGCTTCAGTGTGGAACAGGGACTGCATGAAAAGCTGGACAAGGAGCTGGGGGCTGTCTATCTTGAACTCAGGTGACAGTTTGGTGAGTCCAGGTAGGAGCTGGGGCCATTAAAGGGGATCCAGGGAATCTGAGAGCTTGCCTTGGGACAAGATGAAAAGTTCTCTCCCGTGGATATTGAGTAGTGACTTACTGAAGTTGTAACTTACTTATGACATTGAAATTGTAACTTATTTGTCACTAAGAGGTAGATGGCCTGTGTATTTTCACTACACATTAAGAGAGTGCTGAGTAGGGACTCATATTGTAATTTGGTGTGCCCCATGAGTGGAGAACTTTGATTTTTGTATTTTGTGACCATTAAGGAGGCAAGCCTCCTTAAGGATGATTGAATGATCGAGTTGATTGAATGACTGAGTTACTAAGTGACTGATTGACTAAATGATTGTACTTTTTTCAAAACCATGTGACCATTGTGATGAAAACAATGTGGCAATTTTAGTGATAAGTTGTTATAAATGTTGTATTTTGATTTTCTGTGATAAGCTGTAATATTGTGAATGCTGTACCTTTTATGTGAATGTTTTTTGCTCTGATTTGTTATTGAATAAGTAGACTGTTCAATATACTGTGTAATCAGAACCTTGAGAGCTGTTCACAGGAGTAGCATTATTCTGAAAAGCTGCTCATGCATAGATTTACAATTCTCAAAAATAAAATGTGTTGGAAATACATACAATAATATTATGACATAAGAAACCCTAAAAGGAATGCAGTTTGCATGATTGAGGGACGAACCTACAATAAAAAATGTGTAGTGATAAAATTTAAAAATACTCAAGTAGTTGAGTAGAATGGGACAATTTGTTAGTGGAGCATCACATTGATTTTCAATAAAATATTTTCAAATTGTCTCACTTTTGTATTCAGTGTATTTGCCAATTGTACATTCTGGAAAATTAAATTTGGAATCATTTCTTCACACAATTATTCATGGGTATATAAAGGTCTTTTAATTTGAAGGAACATTTCATTAAACCACTTTAAATAAGGGTGATTATATTTAGTTTCAAAGAAGATAAATTGGCTTGTCTAAATTCACAAATATACTTTTCTTTTTCCCCTGGTGTAATTTTTTCAGGGAGTAAGAAGAGTATGCTTTGATCTGTATGCAGACTCCATCAGTTCTTTCTCTGGAGATGGATAGCATTTTTCATCATAGGTCCCTTAGAATTGTCTTGGTCATTTTATAGTTTAAAATAGCTTTCATTAGCACCTGATATCATAAAATTTGCCTGTTACTTTGAATGCAGTTCTCCAGATTCTGCTTTTGTCACTTTCCAGAAGTTTTCAGAAGTATTTCCAGGTTTTTCTGAGAGCATCCTACTTGTCATTTCTTACAGCACAATAGTATTCTGTCAAAATCATATACCATGGTCTATATAAACATTTTCAAAGTGATATGCATCCTCTCAGCTTCCAAATCTTTGTCACCAGTAAAAGAGTTGACATAAATATGTTTATATTTATGAATCTTTTTCTTATTAAAAATATTTGGGGGAGGCATCTAGGTTGCACAGTGAATAGAGTACCACTCCGAAGTCAGAAGGACCTGAGTTCAAATCTGACCTCAGACACTTAACACAAAAACTAGTCATGTGACCTTGGGCAAGTCACTTAACCCCAATTGTTTTCCCACCCCCTCCCAAAAAAGACAAAAAATATTTTGTAACATCGACATAGTGGTATTACTTGGACAAATAATGAAGATAGTTCTGTTGCTCTTTGGGCATAATTCCAAATTGCTCTCCAGTGTGGTTGGATCAGCTCACAACTCTATCAGTTGTGCATTAATGTCCCAATTTTCCCACCTCCAACACAAAATCTATCATTTTACTTTCCTGTTAAATGAGACAGGAAGGTGTGGGATAGTACTTCAGAGTTCTTTAATGTACACTTCTCCAATCAACAGTGATTTAGAACACTTTTTCATATAACCATACATCAGTTTGATTCCTTTCTCTAAACTGCATATTTCTATCTTTTCACCATTTATCAATTAGAGAATAGCTCTTATTTTTCTTTTAATATAAATTTGACACATTTCTCTATGTATTTGAAAAGTAGTATCTTTATCAGAGAAACTTGCTGCCATATTTTCACAGTTATAGTTACTAAATATAATTCCCTCTATCCTTTCCCCTCTCCACTGGTCATTTCTCTCTCTTCTTTCACCCTGTACATCCTCAAAAGTGCTTTGCTTTTGCTTATCCCTTTCCCTAATTCACTCTCCCTTCAATCACTGTCCCCTTCTCTCATCTCCATCCCATCCTATTTTTCAATAGAGTAAAATAGAGTCCTATACTCAAATTTGTTTTTATGTTATTACCTCTTTGAGACAATTTCAATGAGAATAAGATTTAAGTGCTCCCACACACCATACCATTTCCTCTTCACTGCATAAGGTCTTGCTTTCATGCCGCTTCAATGTGAGATAATTTACCCCATTCCACCTCTTCCTTACTTTTTTTCTTTGGTGTACACATTTATTTACTGTAACAAAGCAACTGGTATATTTCAACATTTAAAACTGAGCATCTTCCTTTTCAATGAAACAAAAAACAAAATTTATACATAAACAAGAACAAAATCACAATAGAGAATTCCAATTCCAAATAAGATCCTACAGGTTCTGCTGATTCTCCACTGAGTGGCAGGGTCAAAGTCATCATTAGGAAAATAATTTATTTTAAAACTGTCTTCTTATACTGCAAGGATGTCTGTTAAACATGACAATGAAACATTCCAAAGGAGAAGCCATGTTGTCAAAATACTGACTTAACCCACCCAAATATCTCAGGCCTACCCTTACTGACCTACTGTAACACCATGGTTTTGCATTGTTTTTTTAGTTTTTCATTTTTTTGAACACGAGAAAGGAGACAGATCCATGTTGGTAAATGCTAATTGTCCATATTCACAGAGAGATACAGTGTAATCTGAGAACCCAACATATAGAGAAATAAGGAAAAAAAGCTAGAATTCTATGCACTATTATACAAGGATGTAGCTCCCTTTAGCTTCCAGCAGTGTGAAGGGAACTGAAGGTTTTCTTTTTTCCAACAGAACACAGTGTGTGTTGATTCCATAAACAGTCTGTTTTGAAATAGGAAGGCATGAAAATATGAACTTGGGACAGAAACTGGTAGAGTTTCTTTTCCCACTGTACTCTGCTCAAGGTATTCCCCCAACCCACCCCCAAAAAGTTGTGAACCATGGTGTGAAGAGGAGAGAAAGACCTGAGGAGAACAAGACAATTTCTGAGGAGAGAAAAATAAAAATAAAAAGGCTGCAACTTGCTCCCAGGGACAGAAGAAAATTAAAAAGGTAAAAGAAGGTTTGGAATTCAACAGTATTCTATTAGTCATCTCCTTCATCCTCCTCTCCTACTTCTCTCTCATCATTATCATCTTCATCTTCTTCACCACCTTCATCAATGTCCTTCTTAATCATCTTCTTCTTCCTCTCCTTCCTCTTCTTCATCATCCATTTCAAGAACCAACTAGTACTGGAAGAGATTTGGCAAGATATCATCTTTGATGACCTCTCCTAATTCATCTGCACCTACATAAGAATGGTAAATGAACCAAGTGAAAAAGCTTTCTGGTTCTTCCTGCTACCTCTTCATGCTGGCTTTATTCTGTGTCTGACTTGAACCTTTCCTCAAGTCCTTCCCAGATTTCCAATTGATTTCAGTTGATTTTGAAGATGGGTCTCCACTTAAAATTTAGATGAAATTCTTTGGAGAGGAATTTATTTTTGAAGTAAGGGTTTTCATCAAATTAAAAATATATTATGTAACCTGATTTAATAGCTTCAAACTCCATGACTTCAACTCTAGTCAAATAATGCAGGGCCTCTTCATTCTCCTCCCAAAGCAGTGCAGATAATTGTAGGTGGTTAATAAATGTTGTTAACCCAGAAGTTTGGTATTTTGCCAATAAATTCTGACCTCTTCTGGAAGAAGGTTTTATGGAGTTTGTTATATTTTTGTTCTAAGTACAAAATTTCCTCACTGGTTTGCTCATTCAGTCTATCTATTTCATTCTACACTTGATCAATATTTTCAATTGCTTCCTGTTGTTCTTTTTCTGAGGTCTCCTCAGATCCGTCATGTTTGGAGTTGAGATCTTTTTTTACTGACGTTGGTGGTGACCTCCCCACACTCTCTGGTTCCCAGGAGGAGAGAAGCAAGGGGGTGGTGAAGGGAGGTCAGGTGGCTGCCTTTCACCTCATACACTTCAGTGGGCATGTGGCTTTGTTCATTTTGTATGCTCAGGGCTTAGGGGGCCTTGGCCACCTCCACCTGGGTTTTTTTTTGGGGGGGGGAACTCTCTCCCTTACCTTTTTTTTGCCAGTGCATTATTCTTTCTCACCTCTTAATTCTATTTTTTAGATACCATCTCATCATAGTCAACACATACTCAAGTCCCCTGTCTATGCATAGTCCTTTAAAGTTCCCTAATAATGAGAATGTTCTTAGAGCTGACAAATATCATCTACCTTCTTAGCAATAAATGTTATATCTTATAGAATTTCCCATTATTCCTCTTTAGCTTTTGCTTTTTATGCTCCTTTTAAATCATTTTTAAAGTCAAATTTTCTATGCAATCCTGTTCTCTTTCATCAGATATGCTTGAAAGTCCTCTGCTTCTCAACGTATCCCCTCCCAGAAATGATTATACTCAGCTTTGCATGGTAGGTGTTTCTTGACTGTGATCCTAGTTGCATTACCTTCCATAATATGATATTCTGATCCTTTAAGATAGAAGCTGCTAAGTCTTGTTTGATTTTGATTGTGGCTCTTCAATATTTGCTTTTTTTTTTCTTTCTGACTACTTGCAATATTTTCTCCCTAAACTGAGTGCTCTGGAATATGGCTATAATATTCCTGGAAATTTTCATTTTGGGATTTCTTTTAGGAGATTATTTTTTTATTTCCCCCACCCCCAACTTCTTTTCTACTGTCTGGTTTTGGAATATCGGGACATTGTCCTTGGTAATTTCTTGAAAGATAATTCGAAATGTTGTTGGTTTTGTTTTTAATTGTTGCTTTCAGTTAGCCCAATAATTTAAAGCTATCTCTCTTCTACCTATTTCACAGGTTGTTTATTTTTCCCCCAATGAGATATTTCATGCATTCTTCTATTTTTTCATTCTTTTAATTTTTTATTGCTTCTTAAAATCTCACAGATTCAACAGCTTTCCTTGTTAAACATTAATTTTTAAAGGATGCTTTTCTCCATTGAACTTTTCTCTTTTTTCCATTTGTCAAGTTGTTCATTTTAAGGAGTTCTCTTTGGTGAATTTTTGTACAGTTTTTTTTCAATTTGTTCAATTCTGCTTTTTTTAGTTTAAAATATATTTACCTTTCATTTTCAACATTCATTTGCACAAGATTTTGAGTTCCAAACTTTCTCCTCATCTCTCCTCTACTCCCCACACCAAGAGGGCATGTATTGTCATTACCGTTTCCCCCATCTTGTCCTCTCTTTAAGGGTAAGATAGATTTTCATACCCCATTGCCTGTATATCTTATTTCCCAGCGGCATGAAAAACCATTTTAATATTTGTTTTTAAAACTTTGAGTTTCAAATTCTTTCCTTTCTTCCATCCTCACCCAACCATATTGAGAAGGCAAGAAATTCAGTAGAGATTATACATGTGTAGTTATGCAAAACATTTACATAATAGTCATATTGTGAAAGATTTACTATAATTCCATCCATCATATACCAGCCTTTATTTATTATAGTTTCTCCTTTGACCCTGTCCTTTTTTCAGAAGGATCTGCTTCTAACTACCCACTGCCTTAAGCATTGAACAAATAAGGAAAATAGAAATAGAAAAAAAATATCCATCAATCATTACTTAAAAGACATCCTATGAGGAAAACTCATAGGAATATCATAGCAAAATTCTGAAACCCCCAGCTCAATAATAAAAACTATTAAAAGTGTCAAGATTAAAACTACTTAAATATGATGGTGCCAAAGTTAGTATTACATAAGACCTAGCAATAGAAATTTCAAAGAACCGCAGTTCGTGCAACACAATATGTTGAAGAGCAAAAGAACTGAGGCTCTGGACAAAAATATCATACCTGCGAAGTTAAGCATTATCCTGAATTTAAAAAAAATAGACACTTGATAAATTTTCAGACTTTAAATAATTTTTTAATGCTGAATTCAACTGAAGTTGTGACATATAAGAAACAAGAGAAATATAAAGCACATAACAAATGCTACCTATAAGTGATTGATAAGGACAGACTGTTTACTTTTTATATGTGTAAAACATAAAATTTATCTCTAAGATGTTTATTAGTAATTGGTTAGCTCATAAGAAAAATTGGGGTACACCTGAGAATGATAAGAATTTATAAAGTAAAGACATTTAGGAACAGTCTAAAAAGAGTAATTTTTCATGCAACTGAGGCACAAGAAGAAGAATTGGTAGAGAGGAATTAGATAGCATGGGAGAGCTGGTAGTACTTTTAACCTACTTGGGAACGTGTTTAAGAGACAACAATACATATATGTTTACAAGAGTACAAAAGTCTTCCAACTTCAGAAGAAATAAAATGAAAGGGTCATAGGGAGTGAGGAGATGACTAGGAAGGGATCTTTAGAGAGAAGGCTGAGATAATAGGTAAAAGGGGTAAAGAAGGCTGTTTGGATTTACAAGAATGAGAGGAGAGTGAAGGGATCCTTGGAAGGGGGTACGTAAGCAATAGGATGACAAGAGAGTGGATAGAAGTAAAGTAGAGGAGGCAGGAGGAATAGGAAACAAGAGATATGCATAAATATAAAAGCAATTCTCAACACAATAAGTACTATTTACTACACAAACTGTCTAGAAATGAAAATTTATTGTACATATTTTGAATTTTATCTTCTACTATGCACGTGCCATTCTTCCTCCCCCTTCTTTGTATTTAAATCCACCCATAAAGAAGTCCCTTATGATTTCTCTTCTACTGTTTACCTTTTCATGCTTCTCTTGATTCTTGTGTTTGAAAATCAAATTTTTTATTCTACTTGTCTTTTCCTCAAGAATGCTTGATGGTCCTATTGTTCATTGAATATCTATTTTGCTCCTTGAAAAATTATACTCAATTTTGCTTGGTAGGTGATTCTTGGTTTTAATCCTAAATTCGTTTATCTCCAGAATATTATATTCCAAGCTCTTTGATCCCTTAATGTAGAAGCTGCTAAATCTAGTGTTATTCTAGATTGTGTTTCCACAATACTTAAATTGTTTCTAGCTGTTTGCAATATTTTCTTCTTCACCTGGGGAGTTTGGAATTTGACTGCTATATTCCTGGGAGGTTTCCTTCGAGGATTTCTTTTAAGGAATGATCAGTGAATTCTTTCAATTGCTATTTCCCCTCTGGGGAAATATCAGGGCAGTTTTCTTTGATAATTTCTTGAAAAAATGATGTCTAGGTGGGCTCTCTCTCTCTCTCTCTGTCTCTCTTTCTCTCTTTCTTTCTCTCTCTCAATTTTATCTTGGCTTTCAAAGTAGCCCAATAATCATTAAATTATTTCTCCTGTATCTGTTTTCCAGGTCAATGGTTTTTCCAATGAGATATTTCACATTGCCTTTTTTTTCATTCTTTTTTTCTGTTTTATAATTCCTTGATTTCTCATGTAGTCATTAGCTTCTACATACTTTATTGTAATTTTAAGGAATTATTTTCTTCAGTGAGTTTTTGGATCTTCTCTTTCATTTGCCCAATTTTGCTTTTTAAGTCATTTTTCTCCTCACTTGCTTTTTGGACTTTTTTTTTCATTTGGGTTATTCTATTACTTAAGTTGTTATTTTCATTAGTAGTTTTGGGGGGGTCTGCCTTAAACTTTCTAAAGGAAACAACTCCATTTTCATGATTTTCTTGCATCACTCTTACTTTTTCCCCAGTTTTTCCTCTACTCCTCTTCCTTGATTTTCAAACTCCTTTTTGAGCTCCTCAGTGTCCTGTGATCAGTTGACATTTTTCCTGGGGGCTTTGGATGCAGGAGCTTTGGATTTGTAGTCTTCTATTTGTTTTATGTTTTTATCTTCTTTGTCACAAAAGAAAGATTCCATAGTCTGATTTTTCACTCTATTTGCTCATTTTGCTAGACAATTACTTGTCTTTTGAGCTCTTTATCAAGATAGGACTATCGTTCCATAGTGCAGTGGGCTCTGTCCCAAGTTTCAGAGATTTTACACAGCTGTTGTCAAAGATAGAACTAGGCACCTGTAAAATTTCAATTCTTCCGAAGTGGTATGATATAAAGAGATGTGTTTACTCTTCTCCTGGACTGTGCTGCAGTCTGTGAGTGACCACAATCACTCTTTTATGCCTTGGAACTATGAGGATTCCCTCTGCACAGCCACCAGAGGATCTGCCCCAAAATCATTCTTCCTCATCTCAGGGTCACCACCCAGTTCTGCAACCCAGACCTAAGCAGGAAAAAGCAAGAAAATTTTGAGTCAGTGCCAGCAAAGAGAACCTTGCAACCTTCTTCTGATTATCCACTTAATCCCTCCACTCTCTGTGGACCTGGAGCTCTGGAAGCAGTAATGGCTGCTGCCACTGCTACGCCTGTTGCAGCTGCCACCTCTGCCTCCCTTGGGTTGAGGTTGGATTGTACTCTTCTCATACCCAGTTCTGACACTGCTTTCCCACTAACATTTTTCTATGTCTTAGGCATTTGTTGATTAAGAAATCTGGAAACTGCCACAACTGGCAGTGATTCAGTTCCCTGAGGATTGCTCTGGACAAATACTTGCTGGCATGGCTCACACTTGACTGTCAACTGTTTCACTTCTCTCAACCTTGTATGATAAACTCTTCCTGTTCATCTTCCAGGTTGTCTTGGACTGGAGATTTGTTGCACTCTGTCATTTTTTTGAGTTCTGCAGCTCTAGAACTTTAAAAGGTATTTGGAGTGGTTTGGGAGAGAACTCAAACAAGTCCCTGCTTTTAATCCACTATATTGGCTCCCTAAATTCTTCTTTTTGATGCATAATTCTCCTCTTTGATTTTTTTGTACCTCTTTTGCTCATTTTTCCTATTCTTGTTTGTGAGGGATTATTTTCATTAGTATATTTTTTGTGATTTCTTTAACAAAATGGTGACTTTTCATGATTTCCTTTCATTCCTTCTACCAATTTTTTTTCCACTCTCTTATTTGATTTTAAGTATTCTTTCTGATTTCTTTTATGAATTATTTTTGGCGGCAATGAGGCCAATTCACCTTTATTTTGGGTATAGCACTTTTCATTTTGTTGCCTTCTTCTGAGTTTGTGTTTTGATTTTCCCTATCATCATAGTAACTTCCTATGATGAGATTTTTTTATGTTGTTTGTTCATTTTCCAGCCTATTTCTTTATGTTCACCCTTTAATAGGGTAAAGAGGACACTGTTCCAAGGTTCATTTTTTTAATTCAGCTATTTTAGAGCTAGTTCTCAGAGTCTGAATGATTTCATTACTTTCAAAGTGGTATGATCCAAGGAGAGATGTGTTTACTGATGGAGCAGAAGCATTTGTTTCGGCCATTGAACAGTGACCATATTCTTGGGTACCAAATGGTCACAAGCTCAGGTGCTCCCTTGCTCTGGGACAACAACCCAGTACTGTGATTTACATATAAATATGGATAGTGCAACAGAGTCCTGTACCCATTGTCAGCAGAGGAAGTTCTATAATATCCTACTGATCAATTGTCTGACCACCTTGCCATCGCTGGACTGATAGCTCTTGAAGCAAATACTGCTGCTGCTGCTGCTGTCACCCCAAGGCTTGATGTGGGTTTCCAGTGGCATAGCCTATACTGGTGTTGACGTCAGTGGAGTACATGTAACTCTCAACTTGGTGCAAAAGACTTTTTCTTCTGACCTTCTAAACTGTTTTGGGCTGGAAAATTATTTCACCCCATCCTTTCATAGTTTCTGCTGCTCCATAATTTGTTTTGAGATGTTATTTAAGGTTATTTTTCAGTAGAATCTGGGAGAACTCAGACAAGTCCTTGTCTTTTCTCCACCATATTGGTTCCAACCCAAACAGGTTAATCCTATAAA
>JAQQSW010003706.1:0-14629 GCA_028646575.1 Pseudocheirus occidentalis | reverse complement strand
TCAGAGATGGGGCCAGGGAGCCCCTCCCTGCCCTGCTAGAAAGCTAGAGGGGTGTTGGAGGAGGGCATAAAAGGGAACAGATTGTGGGAGGGGCTTTACAGTGGGATCAATGTTCTGGGCTGGGGGGTAGGGGCAAAAAGGGGAGAAAATCTGTAACTCAAAACCTTGTGGAAATGAATGATGTAACCAAGAAAATAAATTAAAATTTAAAAAACAAACAAACAAACAAAAAAAACAAAAAAAGAGACTCGTGGACAGGGATGGAGCACATCTAACAAAGGCTAGTATGAATATATGTGCCTAGAATCTGAAAAATATAATGAAAAGGACTTGAAAATAAAATACATATGGATAAGGATAAGAAAGAGAACTGCCTACCAACGAAGTGAAATACAATACAGAATAGCTACAATAAAGGAAGAATAGAAATTGAGTCATCCAGAAATGTACAGGACACAAAATACAAGAAAAGAGTCAATATAAAACCCATGGCTTCAGATGTCTGTACACAGGTGCCTAAAACTTAGGCAACAATAAAAATAGGTAAAAAGTAGAATCATATAGTGTTTTAAGATTTGCAAAATGTCTTACATATAGTATCTCATTTTATTCTTGCAACAACATTGAGCCCTGAAAGAGATTAGAGTCTTCTTGATGTTGCTTAGTTATTTTCAAGTCATATCTGACTTTTTCATGGCCGCATTTGGGGCTTTCTTGGAAAAAATACTGGAGTGCTCTGCCTTTTCCTTCTCCAGTTCATTTTCACAGACAAGGAAACTGAGGCAAACAAGGTTTAAGGTTAAGTAACTTACCCAGGGTCATACAACAAGTAATTGTCTGAGACAAGATTTAAACTCAGGAAGATAAGTGTTCTTGACTCCAGGTCCAGCACTATCCACTGCATCCTAACTGCCCATCCTCAGAATCATTCAGCTAGTAAATGCAGAATTTGAACTCAGTTCTTCCTGATTTCAAGTACAGAAATCTGCTCATTATGTCACCTCGTAACCTCTAGATGAACTATAGATTCTGATATAGGAAACAAATCCGACTGAATCACTGAAACTTGGCAGGATAAAACTCATGACTAGAATGACTCCAAATGGATATGTCTTATTTAAAAGAAGCAGGATAGGCAGAGAGTTAGAGTATAACTGTATACCAGTTAATGTATACAACGGGAAAATAAAATAAACCAATGGCGAGAAGCATGGTGGAGAGCACTTAGGGAAATGATGGAGGAAAAAATAGAATTGATTTTTCATTGGATTACTAGAATAGAAAGAGGAAATAGAGAAGGGGTTAAGGAAAAAAATCAGGAGCTTGATGAAAAAAGTACAAAATAGTAGTTACAGTAAATATATCATTAAGACATCTAAAGCTCTTTCTCAGTCATAAGCTGAAAAGATTTTTTTAAATTTGCCTAAATAATAATTTAAACCAGCAAATGTTGAGGGAACCACTAATGGTTGGTTATTTCTAGTCTGTTTCAAGGACCATGATAAATCCTGGGGATGCAAAAAAGGGCAAAAGACAATCCCTTTTCATTAGAAGTTCACAGTCTAATGGGAGAAAGGACATGTGGACAATTTTATATAAACAAAATATTTAAAGGATAAATTAGAAATAATCAAGAGAAGGAAAGCACTAGAATTGAGGTGGATCAGGAAAGGTTTCATGTAGAAGGCAGGATTTTAACTGGGTCTTTAAAAAAGAAAAGGAAGTCAGGTGGTAGAAATGAGGAGGGAGAGCATTTCAGGCCAGGAACTGAGAAATGGAGTATTTTGTTTGAGGAATAGCAAGGAGGCCAGTGTTGTTAGATCACAGAGTACATGGGATGGGGTGAGGTGGGGGTGCAGAGGAAGTTTGCACTAGAAATGACAGAATAATGCCTCTCCAAAATAAACAAATATATTAGAGAACACCTATTTGTGAAGTTAAATTATCTGTTCCAAGTGAACTTCATCATGGAGAATGGCACATATGACTGCTGAGCCAATGTCAATGATAGTTATATTTCTGTGGAGAAGCAATAAGAAATTATAGGACAAGAGAAAGGCAAATATTGTATTGATTTTGAAAGACAGGAAGAGAATAGAGACTATAGTCTACAGATTTTGACTTTTACTTTGGTTCTTCAGAAAATTTAAGAATGGATCATTATAGTGGTGGTTCATGAATAATTGAACAAAGAAAGAGGTGATTACAAAGAGCCAATATGACTTGATCAAAAAGAGGCCATGCCAGACAAACTGTATATCCTTTTTTGACAAGGTAAAATAGACTACTGTAGATATTGTTTTTCTTGACTTTGAAAAATGTTTTTTGGCAGAAATTTGATTTTTGTGAAAAAGACATGGAGAGATATGGATTAAATGATGCTGTAATTCACTTATAGGGATTTGGAATGGGTTAAATTGATGTACTCCAAAATTAGTCATAATGATTCAATGTCACCTTGGCAGAAGGTCTCCAGTGGAGTGCTCCAGGGATCTGTTCAAATCTATGCTGTTTTTGATATTCAGTTGTTTCAGTCATGTCCAAATCTTTGTGACCTCATTTGGGTTTTCTTGGGAGAAATGCTGGAATACTTTGCCACTTCCTTTTCTAGTTCTTTTTATAGATGAGGAAACTGAGGCAACAGGGTTAAATGACTTTCCCAGGGTCACACAGTGAGTAAGTTTATGAGATCAGATTTGAACTCGAGAAGATGAATCTTCTTGACTTCAGGCATGGCTCTCTACCCTATGCTACATATGCTATTTATACACTTCTTTACTTAAAAGTCCATATTCTTTATAATTGTACTGCTCCTCACATTATGTATTTGAGATTAAACATAAACAGTATTCTGTTGACATCTGTATTATTCTCCATTGGAACCACACAAGTTCTGTAGAGCTTTCTTTTTGTCAAAAATATTTCAGTAAATTATTTCAAAATAATATTTGGGGGTGGCTAGGTGGCACAGTGAACAGAACACCGGCCCTGGAGTCAGGAGTACTTGAGTTCCAATCCGGCCTCAGACACTTAACACAAAAAACTAGCCATGTAACTTAACCCCAACTGCCCTCCAAAAAAAAATATTTGTCAAATTTGATTTCTGGATGAGCAGCAGCATTTTCCTCCAGGTTTCAATTGATCTCCCTTTGTTTTCAATTGAATTCCTCCACTCTGCCCTGTCATATTGTATTCCTTATAATTTTTTCCGGTAGTTATTTTTTTAAAAAGCGTGCTAAGATAGCTTCTGAGTTTCTAGGACAGCCTGACGTGTATCTAGATCACAAAAGAGAGGAATAAGACATGAAAAGTGCTAATGAGTTCATAGACATAAATGGATAACACCCATTGTGCCTCAATCAAAACATTACTAGAAAGGAACAAAGCAAGAGCCAGCACTACCTTTGCAAATGGCAATCAAAGGTCTGCCTTTGTGGGCTCTTAATCAGGTAGTAGAAAGCATATACCAGAACTTACAGGCTAAAATGTATTGTTGGTTTAACAAGGATTTCTTCTTAGTTCTGTTTTACTCTCCACTTGAATAGTATGATTGAATGTCAAGGGATTTCATGTGGTCACTCTGTGGTACTGGTAACTTTTCCCTACAAAACCAACAGGGAATATACATATGCTCATAGCTAACGAACGGCATACAGGATTTAGAAAAACTGGCTAATTGAAAAATCTAGAAGGCTTTGTTTTACCCTAATTAGATCATCTATATTCCGGTTATGTGTGTTAAAAACTGGAGAGATGTCTAAATTTGGAACATTGGAAGGAATGCTCTGTAGAAAGTTGTTTTGTTTGGGGTGTGGGTGGGGGTGTGAGTGTCTGTGTGCCTGTGAGACAGAAAATGAAATGATTTATTTACAAATAAGTAATTATATCTATGTCATGAAAGGTAATAAAACATGTTCTTCCCTTCTGTAATCATATTAGCTTTTGAAACCATATTCAATGTGCTCAATTTAAAACATATGAACAATACTATTGTTCTGAATAACAGGTATTATGAAAAATGTATCTCCATTAAATGAAAAACCTTTTCACACATAAAAGAATCAATAATTTTTTCAAACAAAAAAGGGGGAAGCTATCAGAAGGATCCAATTTGTAGGAAACTATAGGTACCTAATTTTCTTTATTATTCTTTATTATCTTTCCTCAATATAATTTTTTTTACCTGCAATCTCTCACTTCTTCCCCACCCCCAATATGTTATCAATTCCTATAAGGCATTGAGTTTAATGATAAGATTAGGTAGGATGGAATATAGGATATGGAAAGGCATGTGGAAATTCAGAAATGATATTCTTCTGACAAGAATATACAACAGATTTATGATATTTAAAAACATTGCAGTCTATTCAGAATTATAGAGCCCTTGATCTGAAATCAAGATCACCTAAGTTTAAATCCTGCCTCAGACACTTTCTAGGTGTGTGACCCAGGGAAAGTCACTTAACTTCTCTCCCTTAACTATAAAATGGACACAATGATGACACCTGCCTCACAGGGTTGTTTTGAGGATCAAATAAGGGATCATATCTAAAGTGCTTTTCAAACACTAAAGTGCTATATAAAGGCTAGCTATTCATTATCATCATCATCATCATCATCATCATCATCATCATCATCATCAATAGTAATGCTAATGATATAAAGCACACAATTTCAATCTTGATTTTTAAAATGTTTACTCCTAGGGACAAGTTTAAAGATTTGATAAAGTGATTGAGATATTTTCCATATCTCAATGCTAGCCTAAGTGGATCAGAGAAATATCTACTTCTGAAATAAAACAACTGTTTCTCATGATACAATTAAAAGAATGTTTTAGATATTTTATAATTCAGTAAGACTTAAAAGTCACATTTTCTTGATTTCCATATTTTTCTCTACATTTACAAGGTTATTGTGAGTAAAGTGTCTTTGTAGAACCTAGTACATTACTATATAAAGTAATTAATTCTTATTATTGAAGTGTTGACATTCCATGATTCTAACTTAGAGTTTCCCAGTTTTCTTACTTTTAGTCTCAATTAAACTCTGCTAGCACTGATTCTCCCAAAAGGGAGAAAACATCATCATTGCTATATGGTTTCCCTATCGTGCCCACAAACAACTGTGTTGTGCTGTTTCTTCATTGCTCTGGATTCTCTCAAACGATGCTATACAAAGGGCATTTAATCTCAGGCACAGAAGGCCTACTGACATTCACTGTTTGGTCTTGGTAGAAGTGCTAACATCATTTTATTATACCTGACATTTTTAATTAGTGAGGATAGGAAGGTTTGACTACACAGATTACAATTACTATAAAAAATATAAAAATTTATGAGATGATTCAATGCAGAGAAAATATAAAAACAAAAATATCTACAGATAGATAATAAATAAAAATCTGGAAAATATACCAAAAATAGACAAAAGGAGAACATGTAAATAATTAGGATGAATTTGATGCTACTTTGTTAATTTACATATTGCAATAGAACATTAAATGAGAAGTGTTTGTAATTTTATGTACAATTTTGTGGAATTTACTTGTTTCTCTGTTTGCTAGGTTTTTTGAGAGTTATGCAGTTAAATCTTTTAAACAATCTTGCTAACAAAGTAAAAAACTCCGCATTTTTAAAGGAAATATTAACAACAAATACAAGTATTTCTCTCTCATAAGTCTTAAATATTAGTCACTGCTTGAATATAACTCTATGTTTAATTCCTAGGTCTAAGTAGAATTTACTTAGTTTATATTTAAAAAAATTATATTCAGATGATGATTTTATACAGTCTGATTACCTTAAAATATTTGTGAAATTAACAAAAGGAAGCGAACAAAAGACAGGGTATTCAGTAAGTATACAGAATTGATTCAGTGAGGCATAGCTTCCAGGATTCTATCTCTAATTTGCAAAGTAGCATGAGTCATAAGTATATGTCACACCTGAGGAAGGCATCTCTGATGTTTTGTGTGCTGACTTTTATACTTGGGGTACCAGGAGCAAATAAGTATTGAGGATTGTTTCAATGTCTTTTAAGGAAAACTAGCCTAGACTGTTTGGAGTAGAGACTGCTCTCACAACAGGGAGGTATCCCAAAGGCTTTATACAGGTACAAAAGACTGAAAATTTGGGATGTTAGTATTTTGTCATGAGCAAAAGACAACATCATATATACATGTGGGTCTGTATATAGATTTTATATATACAGATATGTATATATATATATTAACAGATATGTGCATCTTATTTGTGTTCATATATGACTATATAAAACTATATGTATATAACCTTATGTAGGTATGTACATGTATATGTGTATGCCTATATGTCTATGTCTATATTTATATATGTCTCTCTATATACACATGCACACATATGTGTATTGTTTATGTGTATGTGAAAGAGAGACAGAGAGAGGAAGAGAGAGAGAGAGAGAGAAAGAGAGAGAAAGAGAGAGAGAGAGGACAAATATACAACATTTTCCCCACATCTATTCAGGGCTTATTCTTCCCTATATGACATTGTTCCCCAAGTGGGACTAAATTCAAATCTTAGCTCAGTTCCTCATAGCAGTGGTCTCATTAACTTCACATCCAAAGACAGTATGACTGCCGGGTTCTTCACAACTGGGCAGAGGTCCACAAAATCACTCCTTAAAATTGTTCCTTATTCCTCAGTTCATCAGTGCTAAGTTGGCTGCACACCTTGGCCAAGACTTTGACTTCTAGTTTCCTGTAGCTTGTTTTCACAACCTTAGAAATTCCCAATATCAGAAAGTCAACACTCCCTTCAACTTAGAACAGAAAATAATAAACAGGGTGGAGCCAAAATGGTGGCATGGGAGTAGGAAAACTCTGTTGTTCCCCCTGTAACCACCTCAAGTACCTATAAAATATTATTCCAAACAAATTTTAGAGTTACAGAAACCACAAAGTGACAGACATAAACAAACCTCCCACTGAAGGCAGCCCAGCAGGCAGACAGGAGGGGGTTATCACAATGTGCTGGGAGCTGAGCCCAGTCCCATATGAGCCTGTGGTTTTAGCCCCATGGCAGCCCTGACCAGAAGCTGCAGCAGACTTCAGGAGAGTGGATCACCAGCAGCAGTGGCAATTTCCAGAATTCTCGTAAATGCCAAAGAAAAAGTGAGAGGTCAATGTTGAAATCTGTTGGAACTGGGAGGGGCAGAGGAACAGGTCTAGCCCCTGCCCACAAAGCTAGAAGAGGTAGAGGTGCAGCTGCCCTGCAGCTCCCCCTCCCAAATGGCTGCTTCAGAGCTCCTGGCCTACAGATTTTAGGGGGGCCAAGTGAACATTCAGAGAATAATCACTCTTGCTTTAACCTGTCAGGATCGGGATCATGGCCTTGGGTGGTGGTCCTGAGGTGTGTGACAAGTGATCCAATGTTTGTGGGGGCTGCAGTGATGGCACCCTCCTAATAGCTCTAGCAGCTGTGAAACCCCAGCAATTTGGGATAAGACACTCCCCTCTGGAAACAAAGTTCTACTGTGGCAAAGAGCTCAAAAGTCAAGTAACTGACTGGCAACATAAGCAAGCAAAGGAAGCAAAGCAAGAACAGCAATCCAGCTTTAGATTCCTTTTTGGGTGACAAAAAGGATCAAAACATGGAATGGGGGGAAGACAACACAGTCAGAACTCTGGCACCAAAAGCTTCCCAGAAAAATATGAATTGGTTACAGGCCATGGAGGAGCTCAAGAAGGATTTTGCAAAACAAGTAAGAGAAGTGGAGTTAAAAATTGGAAAGAGAAATGAGAATGATGCAAGAAAATAATGAAAAGAGAGTCAACAACCTGACTAAAGAAAATAACACCTTAAAAAAGTAATTCAAATGGCAAAAGAGGCCCAAAAACCAATGAGGAAAAGAATGCTTTAAAAAGTCGAATTTACCAGATGGAAAAAGAATTTCAAAAGTTCACTGAAGAGAATAATTCCTTCAGAATTAGAGTGGAGCAAATGGAAGTGAATGATTTTATGGGAAATCAAGATACTATTAAACAGATCCAAACAAATAGAAAAATAGAAGTCAATGTGAAATATCTCATTGGAGAAACCACTGACCTGGAAAATAGATCCAGGAGAGACAATTTAAAAATTATTGGGCTACCTGAAAGCCATGATCAATAAAAAGAACCTAGAAAGCATCCTTACAGAAATTCTCAAGGGAAATTTCCCTGATATTTTAAAACCAGAGGGCAAAATAACAATGGAAAGAATTCACCAATCCCCTCTTGTAGAAGATCCCAAAAAGAAAACTGCTAGCAATGGTATAGCCAGGTTCCAGAGTTCCCAGATAAAGGAGCAAATATTGCAAGCAGCCAATAAGAAACAATTTGAATATTGTGGAAACACAATTAGGATAACACAGGATCCAGAAGCTTCTACATTAAGAAATCAAAGGGCTTGGAATATGATATTCCAGAGGTGAAAGGAGCTAGGATTAAAAGCAAAAATCACATACCCAGTAAAACTGAGTACAATGTTTCAGGGGAAAATATGGTCATTTAATGAAGTGGACGACTTTCAAGCATTCTTGATGAAGAAACCAGAGTTGAACAGAAAGTCTGACACTCAAATACAAGAAGCAAGAAAAGCATGAGAAGGTAAACAGGGAAAATAAATCATAAGGAACTTATCAGAGTTGAACTATTTACATGCATACATGGAAAAATGATAATTGTAAACTTATTAAACTCTTCTCAGTATGAGGATAGTTGAAGGGAATATAAATGTGTGTATATACACACACATATACACACATATATATGTATACACATGTCTATATAGGAAGGTATAAGTGTGTATGAATACATATATGACTGTGCATATATGTGTACTGGTATACATAGAGGGCACAGGATCAATTGAACAGGAAGGGATGACATTTAAAAGGTGAAATGGAGAGGTGAGAGAGGAATATAATGAGAGGAGATGGGAGAGACAGAATGGGGTAAATTGTCACATAGAAGAGGCAAGGGATAACTGTTACAGTGGAGGAGGAGAACAGTAAGGCAAAAGGGAAAGGATCAACCTTACTCTCATTGAATTTGGCTTAGGGAGAGAATGACATACACATTAAATTGAGTATCTTGCTCTATAGGAGAGTAGGGGGGAAAGGAATGAGAGGGGGGATAATGGAGGGGTGGGCACGTTGGAGGGGGAGGGTAGTTAGAAGCACATACTTTTGTAAAGGTACAGGGACAAAGTAGGGAATAGAACAAGTGGGGGGCAGGATAGGATGGAGGGAAACAGTCAGTCTTTCACAATATATCCACTATGGAAATATTTTGCATAACTATGCACGCACAACCTATATTGAATTGCTTATCTTCCCAGTAAGGGTGGGTGATGAGGGGGGAAGGGAAAGTATCTGGAATTCAAAGTTGTAAAATCAATTGTTTAAAAAACATTTATTATTATTATCATTATTATTATTATGATGTATTTTTTTTACAGGCAACTGGGAAATAAGATATACAGGCAGTGGGGTATGGAGATCCATCTTGACCTACTGGAAAGTCAGAAGGGCAATGGGGGAGGATATAGGAGAGAGCAGATTGGGGGAGGGGGTATACAGTGGGATTGCTGTTTTGGGGTGGTGGATAGGGGAAAGATGGGGAGAAAATTTGTAACTCAAAGTCTTGCGGAAACGAATGTTGTAAATTAAAAATAAACATAAAATTTAATTAAAAAAAAGAAAATAGGGGCAGCTAGGTGGCACAGTGAATAGAGCACTGGCCCTGGAGTCAGGACAACCTGAGTTCAAATTTGGGCCTCAGATACATGACACAATTACTAGCTGTGTGACTTTGGGCAGGTCACTTAACCCCAATTGCCCTCCAAAAAGCACACAAAAAATAATGAACAAATAAGGCCAACAACTAAGGCCAGGAACCCTATGGTCTCAGAGGGGATGAAGACCCTAAAGCCCCTCATTTTGCTGCATGATCTCACATGACTTTGTGAGGGGGTCACTGAGTTCCCTGAGAAAAAAAAGGAGTTAAAAAAAAAGTAGCTCAAGCTGACTGGCCTTTTTGAACATCTCTGAAATCAGAGAGCCTCTGTCATCAAACCATTTATTAGCTCACCAATCTGAATGTCAATACATATCCCAGTCTTGCCAAGGCACTTCTCTCATATACCAGGATGATTCTCCTGGAAGCCACCTCTACTGTCCATGTGGAATGGTTGTATTAATTGAGCAAGCTTGTAAGGTCTATACATGTGCCTGACTCCTTTTCTAAGCAAAATGTATAGAGAATCCTGCACCAGGAGACTTGAAAAAAAATCAATTCTAGGATCAATTCTGATATAAACTTGTTATGTGACCCTTTAGATATCAGGTGACCAATCTAGAAACTGGAGACAGTAACTTAGCTGAAGGAGCCAAATGACCTCTTGGGATCCTTTAAAGTCAGAAGCATTATGGATTCTATAGAAGAAAAGGCCAGAGACAAGTATTTCATTGACTATTGATAATGTGTAAGGTTAAATTATGAAAACACATTTAATAACTTTTAGTTTTTACATATTCCTATTGCTATAAAACATAATGATTGTAAAAGTTGAAGCATTTGGAGGAAATTAATTCACTAGTTAATATACAATGTAAAGCAATTGATAGGTCTCTGAATTTTTTTTTGGTGGAAGAAAAGGTACCATTCATTCAGCTTTAGTACTTCAAGAATCTGTGACTTCATTTATGATTGGGTGACAACACAAATGGTACCCAATCATAACTCCACTATACTGTCACAGATAACTTATTATTAGTTGTCACAACCATAAATATTACTATGTGATGACCAGCCTCTTATTGATAATCCTTTCTGAATTGATGAACATAGTTTATTGTTGGGACTTTGTTGTTGTTCAGTCATTTTCCAATAATGTATGATTTTAATGACCTCATTTGAGGTTTTCTTTTCTTTTTTTTAAACTTTATTTATTTATTTTTAGTTTACAGCATTCACATCCATAAGATTAAAAAAATTTTTTTAATGTTTTTTTTTTTATTGCTTTTTGGAGGGCAGTTGGGGCTAAGTGACTTTCCCAAGATCATGTGACTAGTTTTTCGTGTTGTGTCTGAGGCTGGATTTGAACTCAAGTCCTCCTGATTCTAGGTTGGTACTCTATTCACTGTGCCATCTAGCCACCCCCTACTTCCATAAGATTTTGAGTTTTACATTTTCTCCTCCTCTCTCCTTTCTCATCCCCAAGATGGCGTGCAATCTGATACAGGCTCTACATATTCATTCATATTAAACATATTTTCACATTAGTCATGTTGAAAAGAATGCATTTAATATTTATGCTTTTCTGCATTTGACTGTGACCTTAGAAATATTCTGAAATATTCTGTTTATTCAGAATTTGCTTTTTGGAGGGCAATTGGGGTTAAGTGACCTGCCCAAAGTCTCACAGCTAGTAATTGTGTCAAGTATCTGAGGCTCAAATTTGAACTCAGATCCTCCTGACTCTGGGGCTGGTGCTCTACTCACTGGACCACCTAGCCACCCCAAGAGAACAAGTTTTTTGTTTTCTTTTTGTTTTTTTTGGAGGGGAGAAGGCAGGGAAATTGGGGTTAAGTGACTTGTCCAAGGTCACATGGCTAATTGTGACCCTAATACCTGGTCAATTTTTGTGTAGGTGCCATGTACCATCAAGAAAAAAGGTATAGTTATTTCTATCCTCATTCAATTTTCTACAGAAGTCTACCATATTTAACTTTTCTAAAATTTGATTTGTCTCCTTTTTCATTTATTTTGTGCTTAGATTTATCTAGGTCTTAGAGGGGGAGGTTGAGGAGGTTGAGGTCCCCCACTAGTATAGTTTTCCTCTTTTTCTTCCTGTAAGTCTCTTAATTTCTCTCCTAAGAATCTGGAGGCTATACTACTTGGTGCATGTATGTTTAATAATAACACTACTTCATTCACCTTTGTGCAGGATGTAGTTTCCTTCCTTATCTGTTTTAATTAGACCTATTTTTACTTTTGCTTTGACTGAAAACAGGATTGCCACCCTGCTTTGTTTTTTTAACTTCAGCTGAAGCATAATATATTCTGCTCCAGCTTTTTAACCTTTACTGTGCCTGTATGTCTCTGCTTCTAATTTGTTTCTTGCAAACAATGGGTTGCAGGATTAGGGTTTTTAATCCACTCTGCTATCTGCTTTTATTTTATGGGAAAGTTCATCCCATTCACATTCATATTGTATCCACATCCCATTATGATTACTATGTGTAACTTTCTTTCTATCCTATTTCTGTTTATGCATTTCTCTCTCTTTTTTCCCTTTCCCTCTTCATTAGAGTTTTGCTTTTGATCACCACCTCCCCCAGTTTTTCTCCCATCCATCAGCTTCCCTCTGTCTATGTACACCTCTTTTAAATGTTATAATAAAGATGCAGTTCTCAAGAGTTATAAGTTTCACCTTCCCTTGTAGGGATGTAAGCAGTTTGCTCTTATTGAATAACATTTCCCCCCCTGTTTACCCATTTATGCCTTTCTTGACTCTTCTATTTGAAGATCAAATTTTCTGTTGAGTTCTGTTCCTTTCACTGGGGAGGTTGAAAGTCTCCTACTTCATTGAATATCCATCTCCTTCTCTAAACAATTATGCTCAATTTCCCTGGGTAGTTGATCCTTGGTTGTAATTCAAGCTCCTTTGCCTTATGGAATATCATATTCCAAGCCCTCTGATGTTTCAGTGCAGAAGTTTCAAAGTCCTGCAAAAACCTGACTGTGGTTACTTGATATTTAAATTGTTTATTTCTGGCTGCTTGGAGTATTTTCCCTTTGATCTGATAATTTGGGATTTTTAGTACAATATTCCTTGGCTATTTCAATTTAGGATCTCTTTCAGGACGTGATCAGTGGATTCTTTTACTTACTATTGTACTGTCTGGTTCTAGGATCTCAGGGCAGTTTTCCTTCATGCTTTCTTGGAAGATGCTGTCCAGCCTGTTTTATTCATCATGGCTTTCAGATAGACTAATAATTTCTAAATTATCTCTCCTGAATCTATTTTCCCTGGTCTTTTTTCCCAATGAGATATTTTACATTTTTTCCTATTTTTTCATTCTTTTGATTTCATTTGCCTAATTCTTGATGTCTCATACAGTCATTAGTTTCCACTTGCCCAATTCTAATTTTTAATGAATTGTTTTCTTGAATTAGATTTTGTACCTTCTTTTCTATTTCACCAGTTCTACTTTTTAAGGAGTTATCTTTAATGTACTTTTTCCCATTTGACTAATTACATGTTTTAAGCACCTGTTTTCTATAATCAATTTTTGTACTTCCTTTTCCAAGCTATTGACTGTCTCTTACCTCTCATTTCTTTTCCTAATTATTCTTCTTCTGCTCTTATTTGATTTTTAAAATTTTCTTGAGCTCTTCCAAGAAGATTTTTTTGAGCTTGGGACCAATTCATATTTCCCTTTGAGGTTATTGGTGGATATATTGACAATGGTTTTCTCTTTTGAATTTGTGTTTGTAACGCCATGTATGAGCAGCTTCCCCAAAAAATGCTACTGTGAACAGTACCCAAGGTTCAGAGAATGAACACTCCGTTTCTTCCATTATAAACCAAGGCAAACATTCACAACAAATCACAATATAATATCACAACATTATATCTTATCACAGAAAATCACAATATAGTGTTCACAATAGCTTAACATTAGAATGGCCACATAGTTTTCACTATAGTAGTTACAGTATTTAGAACAAGGAACAAAAGAATAATCATCCAGTTTCCCTAAGGCAGAAACCCTCCTCACTTAATCATTCAATCATTCCACAATACAATAATCAATCTTCCACTCATGGGACAATTATAGATTAACTTAATCAGTCACTTATCTAGATTTACAATTACTAAATATCATTAATCACTAGGTACAGTCATTAGAAAATCACACAAACTCTCCACCCCTTGGTGTCTAGTAAACTTCAATTTTATCAGGCATTCTATATCCAAGGAGGGGCCTTTTCTTCATCTTTTTTCTTTTTGGAGGGCAATTAGGGCTATGTGACTTGCCCAAGGTCACATGGCTAGTTTTTTTGGGGGGGTAGAGTGTCTGAGGCCAGATTTGAACTCAGGTCCTTCTGACTCCAAGGCTGGTGCTCTATTGACTGCACCACCTAGCCACCCTGCCTTTTCTTCATCTTGACGTGGGGTGGTCTCTCAGATTCCCTGGATCGCCTTCCATGGTCCCAGCTTCTACCTGAATCCACCAAACACTCATCTGGATTCAGAAGCAGACAGCTCCCAGCTCCTTGTCCAGTCCTCCAGGCAGTTCTTGTTACACACTAAAGTTCACAGGGCCCAGCACATCTCAAAACCTTCACCACTTCTGTTGCCAGGAACTCAATGATCCACCAAGCCACAAAAAAACAAAGGCTTATCATTTGTCATGCTTAGTCAGTCCTCCAGCAGTTCAACTGGCCCTAGGACCCAGAAGGAATCTCAGCCTTCAGCCTTCACCAGATTCTGGTCTCAAGAAAAATTCTAACTCATTTCTCAGCTTCCAGATGCTGTGAGAGAATCTCTCTCTCTCTCTCTCTCTCTCTCTCTCTCTCTCTCTCTCTCTCTCTCTCTCT
>JAQQSW010003704.1:0-14630 GCA_028646575.1 Pseudocheirus occidentalis | reverse complement strand
GTTACGGTGACGCAGAGAGTGCAGGCCCAGTTTGTCCGTTATCTCAGCTGCATTCATGGCATTAGGCAGATCCTGTTTGTTTGCAAAGACAAGTAGCACAGCGTCCCGGAGCTCATCTTCAGCTAGCATCCTCATCAGTTCCTCTCTTGCCTCATTCACTCTTTCCCGATCATTGCTGTCGACCACAAATATCAAACCTAGAGAGGCAGAGCATCTGCTGTATAGGGTGGAGAAATGGCCATCTTTCTTTTCAATCCCATCTTCCTTCTGAAAAATGTTGCTCCTCCCCCTTACTCCACCCTAGGGAGTTGCAGAGAGACATGAAGCTAGATGCCATTACTCTGAGGCATTTGTCCACAGAGAGGTGGTTTCTGTATTTGTTCAAACCCAAAACACTTGAGCCTCATTCTCAATCCAGTTCCCCATACCTTGGGTGTTCTGAAAGTAGTGTCTCCAGAGGGGTCGAATCTTGTCCTGGCCACCCACGTCCCAGACTGTGAAGCTGATATTCTTGTATTCAACAGTTTCCACATTGAAGCCTGTGGAGAACCAGATAGGTATAACTACAAATGGTGCTCCAATGGGCTTATTCCTCCCATTCTTTGGTCATGAGCCCAGTGAGAATTGGTATTTTCTGGGTTCCTGACACCCAGGGGTGTCAGGGGTCCTAAGAGGACAAAAAAAGGCCAAGCAAGGGTCCAGAAGAGAGGGAACAGGAGGGTAATCAGTCACTCTACTCACAGCTTTCTGAATGAAGGTGACTCAAGCTAACTGTCCAGCCCCTATTTCCTTAAGACCTTTATCAATTCTTACCATAGAAAAAGATGAACAAGGATCAGACCCTACAAGTTAGCTGCCTTGGCTGAAATGTGGGATTGGCTTGGAAGCAAGTAGGGAAGAGGCATGTCTTGAGTGCAGGATGAAATTTAGGAATCTCAAATCCCAAAGTAGTTGATGAATTGTGCCTCCTCCACCCCATCCAGTTTGACAAATAGCTTCCCTCCCACTGCAAGCTTTATAACCAGGGCTGGGGCCACAGACATTCTACTTCTAAGCCATGCCAAGCCCCTGGCAGGAACATCAAAGTCCTTCACCTGATTTCCAAACAAGACAGAGAGCAAACCACCCCCAGGGCCTGAAGGTGGCTACTCTGTGCCAGCCAGAGGAAGTTCTTACATGGGGGAGCATGAAGAATAGGTAATGAACAGAATGGCAGCTCTAACACCTGCTGGGGAACTGCCTTGCACCCCCATGCTTGATAGATCTGTTGTGCATACGTATGGAAAAAGGGACACCTTTCCTGCTTCTTAAGCCAAAAGACTGAAAAGTCAGTGTGCTAAAGCTGAGGAAGCCTGGCCCATGATTCATACCTATGGTAGGAATGGTGGTAACAATCTCCCCCAACTTCAGCTTGTACAGGATAGTAGTCTTCCCAGCAGCATCCAACCCCACCATCAAGATGCGCATCTCCTTTTTCCCAATCAGGCTTTTCAGGAGGTTTCCAAAGATGTTTCCCATGGTCACAGCTGCTGTTTCTCAAAGGGTGGAGGGAGCTAAACGAAGCAAGGTAGCAACCTGGTATGGCTTGGGCCCTGCTGTTATGAAGGGGGCCCAATTCCTAAGCAAAAAAACAAACTACAAATCAATATTTACCAGCTGCAGATCAATACATTATACAGAAGTACAGTTCAATGACAAAGCATTGGCAAGTGTTGGATATATTACTGCTCCTAAACTTGTGTAAGCTGTTCCATGTGTCACCTGCAGTAAGATTCTGCCCCTCTTTTCAAAGGTATTCTGCTGACCTCACTATCAGCTCATATAAAAGTAAGAGCATTGTCTAGGAAGAACATTCCTTAGAAGGTGGAGCAGTGAAAACCATCAGGGAAAGGGTACAGAGCAGGTCCTTTCTCCTACTCTTTACTTTGTTAAGGGGTGGCCCCAGGAGTTCCTCTTTAGTAGAATAATGAAAAGAGGGTTCAGAGCCAGCCAGTCCTCTCTGCCTAGGGGAGGCATGTATCATCCAGCAGCTTATTCAGCAATTAAACATATGCCAAATGCTGGCATTCTTTTGGAGTCTGGGAATGAGAGACACACACCCCAAACCCAAAGAACAGGTCAAGACAAAGTGCATCTAAATACAAAAATCTGAAAGGTGGGAAGGGAGGGATCCTATTTACAATTTAAAGATTTGATGTTTGATGAATAAAGGTTTGATTAATTTGGGGGTGGTTGTTTTTTCTGTCAAAAAACATCTTCAGTTTTGTATTTTCCTATTCTTTTCAGTTCTCAGCAAAATTTTTGAGGGTAGTAAATGAGATAGATTGACAGACTCCAGAGATTTAAGTTCTCATTTATCCAAAAGAACAGAAACAATGGGCATTTATGGAGTGTTTCATCTTCAAAGGCATCCCCAGACATCCACTAATGAGCCAGGCGTGGTATTCTTGGCAGGTTCCCCTTCAGCCCAGCCCCTGACCCAAAGGGCCCACACCCAGCTTTGGCTCAAACATAGGGCTACAGCCAAGTTGCCCACGAGTCACCCAGCCCTACCCAGTCAACAGGATTGAAACCCATGGTCCCAATCAGTGAGAATCATAAACTCACAGCATTCAGGGGCCACACCTCATTTGCTGTTTTTAGTAACCTGTATTCTTGTGATATGTTGGGGAAGGAATAGAGAGGTCAGAGGTTAGGCAAAAAGAGAGAAAATATCTTTAGATTCTCAGAAGCACCTAAGGAGTATGACTTGCTTCTCCCTAAAGTTTAACCAATACTGCCTTACTATATAAAATCTACCATACTCCTCCCCTCCTCTTATCTTAAGTCAGACATTTTCCCAACCTACTTTCTTCTTCACTCTGGTCTCAGATGAGGAGGTGGCACCTCTTCCTAAGGTGACTCCTTTATATGCATGCCTGATGCCATTTATCCTTGTCTTCCCCAGAGGATTATACCTGCCATCTCCCTTTCCCTTCATAGTGAAACTTCTTGAGAAATCTATCTGTATTAAGTGCCTCTACTTCCTCCTCTCTATAATTTGACTTCTGACCTTATCATTCAACTTCAACTAGCCTTTCCAAAGTTGCCAATGATCTCTTAATTGCCAAATTTAAGGGTTTTCTCCCCTAATCCTTATCCTTCTTGACCTCTCTGCAGCATCTGACACTGTCAGTCACCTCCTGAACATTCTCTCTCCTCTAGGTTTTTGTAATACTTCTCTTCCTTGATCTTCCTTCTATGCAGCTTTACCTTCCAAGCTTTTTCAGTCTCCTTTGCTAGATTTTCATTCACATCATGCCCACTATGTTCTGTTCTGGGCCTTCCTTACTCTTCCCTCTAAACGACCTTATCTGATAACAGTTCAATTATCATCTCAGCAAATGATTCCCAGAGCTCTGTATCTAGTTCTAGACTATCTCCTGAACTACAGTCACAAATCAACACCACCTTGAAATGGATGTTTTGTTGGCATCTCAAACACAATGTGGCCAAATCATAACTTAGTATTTTCTCTTCAAACTCTCTCATCCTTCCAGCTTTCCTATTACTGAGGAAAACACCACCATTTTCCCAGTCACCTAGGTTCAAAATTTATATCATCCTCAATTCCTAATTCTTATTCATTCTGTATTTCACAGCCCTTGTCAAATCATATTGCTTCTACCTTGACATCTCTTAACAACATCCCCTTCTCTCCCCTCACCAAACCACCCCCTTAGTTCAGGCCCTTACCTTTCACCTGGACTACTGCAATTGCCTTTCAATTGGTCTCCCTGCTTCATTTCTCTCCCCACTCCAATTCATCTTCTCAATAGCTGCCACAGCGATTTTCCTAAAGCACAGACCCAACCGTGTCACTCACCTGTCCAATAAGCTTCAGTGGTTCCCTATTACCACACTATCAAATATATCCTCCTCTGTTTGCATTTAAAGTTCTTCACAATCTGGCTCTAAATACCTTTGCCATCTTCATGAACTCTACAATCTAGCAACACTGGCCTGCTTGCTGCTCCCTGAACACATTTCCACGTCTTCACTCCATCTCTGCACCTGTGCACTGGCTGTCCTCATGCCTGCAATGTTTTTCCTTTTCATTTCCCCCTTAGTTTCACTCACTTCCTAGACTCAGCTCAATTTTCACCTTCTCCAGGCCTCTTCTCCCCTGAGATATGTTATATGTACCAAGTTATTTTCATGTTTGTATTCCCCATTAGAATGTGAGTTCCTTGAGGATAATCAGGGACTGGTTTTGCCTTTCTTTGTATCCCAGCACTCAGCAGAATGTCTGACATACAGCAAGCACTTAATATTAAATGTTTGTTTACTGACTACTCAGGGTGTCAGCATTCTGCAATGGAAAAGACCCTGGATTTGCAGTCAAAGGCCTGGATTTGAATTCTGGACCTGTTACTATCTTTGTGACCTTGAGCAAGTAACTTCAGTACTCTGGGTCTGTTTCCTTATTTGTAAAATGATTAGATGACCCTTTGGTGACTTTCCAGCTCTAAATACTACAGTTCTGTGGCCTATATATTGTGACTCTTGCAGAACTCTGCTGTCTTTCCCCTACTTTCCAAGATCCAGATAAGAGTCTCATTATATCTTTTTTTTAAATCTTTTTGGAAGGGGGAAGGGCAACTAGGGTTAAGTGACTTGCCCAAGGTCACATAGCTAGTAAGTGTTAAGTGTCTGAGGCCAGATCTGACCCCAGGGCCAGTGCTCTACTCACGCAGCACCACCTAGCCGTCCCCTCATTAGCTCTTAAAGTTATCCAGAAAAGGAGATAATGAAACTTTACTTATTCATCTGTCCCTAATTAAACAGTAAGACATTTCTACCTAATTTCAAGACTTTCTAATACAATTCAAGTCTATTTTCAACTGCTGTGCATCAGTGTAGAGAAAGTGACACACCATGTCCCGTATCTCTTCTGAACATGGTATGTATTTTCTTTGTTCTCGATGGATACAATGCAATCGTCCTTGGTTAAAATTAATAAAGATCTGTCAAAACCACATAATCAGTATTTATCTCATCATCCATGTTTGAAGATACTATAGCTGACAAGAATTACCATGTAGCAGCAGTGACTGGCAGTAACATGTAATAATCTAAGAGCTTGAGACCAACATGTGTTTCACATCAAGCACATAAAGACTTGGTTTAAGACTTATCTCCTTAAATAATTTATGATGGCCCAAAGCTTTAAAAAAGAAACAACATTCTTCACTGACAAATGAGGAGCTGGTATGTCTACTACTGTCATTGACCATTCTATAGCCATATGTCACTTTGCACTTATCTATGTAACTTATTGGGCAGCTAGGGGACACAGTGGAAAGTACTGGGCACTAAGTGAGGAAGACTCATTTTCTTGAGTTCAAATCTGGCCTCAGACACTTACTAGCTGCAAATAATAACAACAGCAGCATGACTAGGCAAGACTCTTAAACCTGTTTGCCTCAGTTTCCTCATCTGTAAAATGAGTTGGAAAAGGAAATGGCAGGCTACTCTAGCATCTCTGCCATGAGAACCCCAAATGGGGTCATGAGAAGTCTGAAATGAGTAAATAATAACAAATGTCTTATCTGGCATCATTTATGGCATTATTACTTGTTTCACACATTTTATACCTTCTACAACCTCATTGCAGCATGGAGGTGACCATGGTCTTAGATTATTACAAAAATTTATTATTAGATTTTTTAAAAAGCATGCTTACAAAGCATATTCAACCAAACTAGAAAAAGCTTTGTGTATGGCTCAGAAATATTATGTGATATCCTAGCTAAGTGTGGCAAAAAAAAAGGTCATCAGGTTATGAATGTGAAGTCTGTTCCTAGAAACTCAATAAACTACCATACACAAGGGCACCGCATTCTCCATTGCTGGTAGGAATAAGCACAGATGAAATTATAGATCTTTAGAACAGCAAAAGTATCATTAGTTATATTTTTTCATGTCTACTTCTTGTTCCTACAAATAAAAAGCACCACTGGGAAAAGTACTATATCTCATGTGTTTGGTTTTCCTCTCTTAATGGACACTAAGAATTTGCTGACCTACCAACTGAAACTAGTCTTTAGAGTCTGTGCTTTACATTTCTTCTGTTCTAGCAATTTACAGTTGTCTCACTTCCACATCACCATTTACCCTGCCCTGGTATATTATTCTCAGGGAAACAGTGTTGAGATGAACACTATACTGGTTTATTGGCCATGTCCTAATAGGTGATTCATAATTGATGACATTTCTCAACTAGTCGGTTGTGTCATCTGTGGTAGATCCAGGTCTTAGCTTCATGATAATTCACATCTATTTAACTCCTTAAAAAGGATTTTCTTATAATAACTCTATTGGAATATATTATCTTGATTCTGTACACTAAGATGAGAACACTAAGACTTAGACATTGCCTAGGACACTAGAATTTAGATCTAGGCTTTTTGACTACCAACCCAGTGCTTTCTACTACATTTTGTCATCATAGAAGATGAACAATATCAAATCTTGTAGAGTCTGCATAAGAGCTAGAGCTGAACTGCTTTTGAATCTGTATTTTGGTGCCTGGTACAGCACGTGGCAAAGTAGGCACTTAATAAATAATTGCTGATTGACTGATGTTCAATTGGTCCTACACTACACGAACTTTCCTAAATGCATTCCTTCTTGATATGTTTTTCTACCGTGGGCTGCCCAGGAGTCAGAATTCACTAAAACCCCTACTTTTCACCATGCTGAATGCCTAGAACTATCAGAAATCAAAAGAGCAAGGAGCTATTCCTACACATTGAATAGCCTGCAATTACTCTCTTTTGCCACATATGAGCCGAGAGTTGAAATGCAAAGTTTACATGATGACTCAGTAACTGAAATGGATGAATGTGTGAATAAAGACAACAAAAAGTAAATGTAATATGTCTATTAATGAAGAAAATATATTCTAACATTACAACTCATTTTCAGATTCTTCTTTACTAGAAGTAGAACTCACAACAGAAGAAATAAGAAATGAATGTAGATGTCCTCTTCAATGCACTTCACTGGTATGTAATTTATCCATTCCTCCTAAGTGAGGTACATTCTTTTTGGTCATTCCTGATGGTTCTCCGTCCAGTGACAGATGTACTTGATTGAGGTACAAGTGATACTAACTCAAAGTGACTGAGACAGAACTACTGCTTCATTTTCCTAAAAGTGCAGTGACCCAAGCACTGAAGCAACTAGAATTTCTTCTTACTCTCCTATGTGTCCAGGCTAACACTGCTGAAGGAAAATTAATTTTTAGAGAATTTGTTAATGTTTGAGTCACTATGTTAAGTCCTTTTTTAGGCACCATGAGATGAGTAAATCAGTAACATTCAAGGTGATGTGAAGACTGCCTGTATTTAGTTTCCTTGGTACTAGTAGGTGTGCCAGGTTTCTTCAGTTGATAGTTCCACCGATTTTTAAAGGTACTTCAATCCACGATCTTCAAATGTCTTATCTGATATTGTTATCAGTGTGTGTGTATATCTTAGCTGCTAGATTAGTACTTCAAAGGCTTCCAAATGTTATTAACTTTAGCAGAAAATTTCTCAGAGAATAAAACATCTTTTGCTAGTACCTTCTACGTTGGCCCATGGCTGAATGTTGGACCCAGACTTGATTCACAGAGAATCATTGATTTTGATGTGACCAACTGGTACTGTATTGTTCCAATGAACTCTGGCTAGTCAAACAGCTGTCCCCACCCCCATCCCCAGTCTACTAATGATATCAAAATGCTTTAGTGAAGTTAAGATCATACTATAGAAAGCTTGCTGTCTTTTACCGTTTTCCTGTATCTGACATGCAGTAAAAATTATGTCTGTTACATTAAGTTGTAGCCTAAAATCAGACTAAAGTTCTAGAAACACAAGATTAATGATAAATGCAATGGCTAATATCTGGGCTAGACTCTTGCTAGTAACTAATATACCACAGAGTCTAATATACCACAAAAGTTGTCACAATCAGCTTCACCTTTTCTCCCCTAATTTGATTATGCTATTCGCATTTCTGAAAATCTACAAGATTTTCTTAGTATTTCTATACGTTGAAGTAAAGCCTCTACAGATATCTATAACAAATCTTCAGAGAATAAAATGTTATCTCCCAAAGCCAGGTTTTTCTGCAAACCATCTATGCAATATTGGAGTTAATTGTTCTTTGAATGTTTGACAGAATTTACTTTTAAATCCATTTAGGCCCGGGACATTTTTCTTTGTTGTGATTTGTTCAATTATTTTTCTGATAATGGATTGTTTAAATTTTGTATTTTTTTGTCCTGTTGAAGTATTTTACACTTTTATATATAGTGATTTCATTTATATTTTGTTGAAGTATAATTGGGCAAAATAGTTTCTAACAATATCCTCTATTTCTTTTTCACTTATGAATTCTTTTTCATTTTTCACTTTGGTAATTTGTTTTTCCTCTATTTAAAAAAACCTGAAATAGCTAATGGTTTGTCTATTTACTTGTCTTTAAAAAAACAACAACCAGCTCCTAGTTTTATTAATCAACTCCATTTTTAATATCTTTTTTGTTAATTATTTCTATTTTTGTGTTTATTTGGCTTTTAATTTTATCCACTAGTTGTTATTTTTAGTTATACACCCAACTCACTGCTCTTCTTTCTCTCTTTTGTTGATACAAGTATTGACAAATATATATATATATATTTTCCCCTAATCACTGTTTTAAATACATTCCAAAAGTTTTCGTATACTGTTTGCTATTTTTCTTTCGGGAAAAAGGGCAGCTAAATGATAGCCATGTCATTTGGTATACACACACGTCTCTCTCTCTCTCTGTGTATGTGTATATATGTGTATATGTCTGTGTGTATATGTATGTATGTCTGTATAGTGTGTATGTGTATGTATTTATTATTGTTTCAAGACATACAATATCTCTAAGCGTGATGTAGCTTTCTAGATTTTATCTCTTTTGACTATGTCTGTCTTTATTGTTCCTTTGTCTGAAATCATGATTGTTGCCTCTTTTTTTCTGGATTCATTTCACGTATAAGTTTATAGGGCATACTCTGGCCCTTCACTTTAACTGTATGTGTATCTTTATTTTTTAAGCGTATTTCTTGTAAAAACAACACTTTGGATCCTGCTTCCTATTTTATTCATAACCCTCCTCTGTTTTATAGGTGAGTTCATTCCATTTACACCCAAAATTATTATTTAGGTGCTATTTTTCCTCTCTTACATTGTTTCCTCTCTCCCCAAAAATCTTTCTCTCCACAAAAAGTGAGAAAATTAAGACATGATCAATTTAGAGTACTATGATTGTTGTCCAGATCCAGATCACTGATTCTTATCCTCTCCATCCTTTTAGTCCTGTTATATACTCAGTCTACATAGCTGAAATTTACTTTGCTTGTGACTATTCCCTCCCAAGTTTTCTCCTTCCATGTTCCCATCTATTTCTCTATTGATTTTAATGTACTTCTACAGTAAACTGTGTGTTTACAAAAATGTGCATGTGTGCTTGATCTTCCTTTGCTTGGTTCACATAAGAGTGAAGTTCATGAAATGAACTTCTTTCCAACTTCATGTTTATATATTTTTTGATGCATCCCAGTTATGAGAAATAATTTTCTTTCTTCTTCAAAACTCAACTTGTGTATTTCCTCTCTTTTTAAAAAACAAACAATAGCACAATACCACTCCCATTTCTTGAGTTTTTTTCTTTTCCTTTCTTTTTTTTGTTTTTTGCTCACCCTTTAAGTTCTGAAGATATAGATTCTGAAGGAACAATGGCTTCTTTCCCACTAATGGGAAATAAGTACCTGATCACCACTTAACCGCATTTAAATTTCTCAAATGTCTACCCAGCTCTGGGTTTCTCATCAGAAATTATTCAAAGTCTTCTATCAAAAGTCCATTTTTTTCCCCCTGTAAAGCTATACTTAGTTTTTGAGGATAAATTATTCTTGGTTATATGCCATCTATTTCTGCCTTTCAGTACACTGGATTCCAAGCTTCCTTTTCCTTTAAGTAAATGCTTCATAATCTTGTGTGATACTGACTGTAGTTGTTTGGTATTTGATTTTTTTCTTTTTCGCTACTTGTATTACTTTTCTATTGACCTGAAAGCTCGGGACTTGGATTATGATATTTCTTATGCATGATGAATTTGGAGATTCTTTCAGGTAGTTGATGACATGTGGATTCTTTTTCTTTTCACTCTACCCCCTAGCTCTAATAATTCTGGGCAAATTTTAAAAAATTAAAACCAGAGACTGCACTCATTTCAGACTCCTTTATCTGACATGCCCTCTGACTAGGATATCTGCAGATTTCTGGCAATTTCCTGATACGGTCCCAGGAAGTTGGAGAAACTCATTGGTATTTTTCTTTTAGTTCTGTTAAATTTTTTGTTTTATCTGGTGCTCTCCATAAAATAATTTCTGAGATGTTTTTCAGGTGCTCTTCATAAAATAATTTCTGAGATGTTTTTCAGGGGTGAAAAGAATGGGTTCATTTAGAATCTTCCATATCACCACCTTTAACAGAAGTCCTCCTCTAACTCCACAGCCATTTCTTTCCCAGGTTACGTATTCCATCCTTTATGTTTTTCCATTTTTTGAGGACTCTTTTCAAATTTCTTATAATCATCAAAAAGCCTTTATGTGTCCATTTGAAACTCATACTGTGTTGGACATCATATAAAGAGAATTACATAAGCACAATAATTTCTAGCCCCATGAAGTTTACAATCTAAAGAGATGACATAAACATATACATTTATAGGACAACTAAATGAAAACAATGAACCAACACATAGATAACCTGTACTTACTGAAACTTAAAAAAAAAAATGGGATAAGGAACTGAGTTATAACAAATAAAATGCGAAGGAAATTGGATAGTTCTATTGTGTTAGGCTCAGTATTACATGAGCTCTTCAGTCTGAGGTCATCTAGTTCTCACCTATGCCTCAATAGGAATCCCCTCTGTAGTGGAAAGGAGGTCTTGGGGGTAGCAGAAAGAGCGATGGATCTAAGATCAGAAGAATTGGGTTAGCCTGGCTCTATTCAGTATGTGTGAGACAAATCACCTAGTTTCTTTGTGTTTCAGTTTCCTTATCTTAAAAAAATGTTAGGTTAGATGATATTTAAGTTCTCTTCTAGTTTAAAATTCTGTGATCCAGGACCTCCACTGATGGGGGAATTATCTTCAAAAGCAGTCTATTCTACTTTTAGAAAGCTCTTGTTAGGAAGTTGTACATTATATGATGCTGAAATCTGCCTGTCTGCAACTTCTACCCATTGCACCCAGTTCTATCCTTTGGGACCCTTCTTATTCTAAGTTTAATCTCCCTTTTCCACATGATGGTCCTTCAAATAACTGAAGACAACTAATGTGTTCCCTAGTTAATATGCTCTCCAAGCTCAATATCCTGACTGGCTTCAACTGGTCCTTTTATAACATGATTTCCAGTCTTCTCACTATCTTAGTAACTTTATCCACGTTTTGAGATGTGGTTTTGTCTCAGGGATGGGGAAATCTATGGCCTTGAGGCCACATGAGGCCCTCTTGGTCCTCAAATGTGGCCCTTTGACTGAATCCAAACTTCACAGAACAGGTTTGGATTCAGTCAAAGGGCTGTACTTGAGGACCTAGAGGGCCTGATGTGGCCTTGAAGGCCACAGGTTCCCCACCCCTGGTCTAGTTTGTCAGTCTTCTTGTTTATCCAGCACTAGATACAAATCTCTAGAGGTGTTCTGGCTAGAGAAGAGTATGGTGGGGCTGAAATTTCTTTGTGCTTCTATTAAATGAACATACTTCTATTAAAATAGCCTAAGATCACTGTTCCTTATTCCTATCATGCTCTCTCTTCAAACCTCCACCTCTTAGAATCCCTCACTTCCTTCAAAGCACGGCTCAGGTTCAATCTGACAAGAGATTTTTCCTGATTGCTACAGTCCACCAGTGCTCTTTGCACAACCCTGTTTTTCAAATAATGCTGTTTTTGTCTCATAGGATATAAGCTCTTTGAGGGAAAGGGTTTTTCATTTCTGTCTTTGTATCCTACAGCACAATACCTTGCAATCAAATCCCTTTTTCTTGGCTGCCACACTATGATGCTAATTCATAACGAGCTTGAAGGTTATACCACCGCCACCTACCTATATCTTTTTAACCCAGACTGATATCTAACCACACTTCCTCCACCAGGAAGTTTACATTTAATTTTAAAAATCCAACCCAGGACATTATTTTTATCTCAATTTAATTTTATCTATTAGATTTAGTCCACTGTTAGCTTACAGAGATCTTTTGAAATCCTTAATATGTGTTAGATATGCCTCTTAGCTTTGTGTGATCTTCAGATTTGATAAGCATACCACTTATCCCTTCATCCAATTCACTGTTAAAAATAGTGATCAGAAGAGGGCCAAAAAGAGGTTACTGGGGCAAGTCACCATATGCCTGTAATTATAAAGACACTGATTTATTAATCACTACTGTATAGGTCTGGTCTTTCAATTTGCTTTGAATCCACTTAACTGTCATCTAGCCCCATTTCTAAAACTAGCACTTTCTCTGAATGAGCCATTCCATTATTTCAGAGTGCCAAGTCAACTGCCATGGGCTCCACAATTTGCTCCTCATGAAAGAAAAGTAACTGGATGTGTGAATTTATTGGTATAGGGAATTCCCTGGTGAGGAAAGACTCTCTAAAAATATAGGTTGGCAAGGTTTCTCTGCAATTTATGGCCTTAGGATAGACCATACATCTATCCTATCAAAAGGATACAGACTATAAGCTCAGATTTCCAAATGTCAATATATCAGAATCAAGATTGAACCCAAGTCTTCCTGGCTTGAAAGCAGCTAGATAGTGCATTGGACAGACTCCAGCTGGGTCTGAAATGAGGAAGACCTGGGTTCAAATCTGACCTCAGACACATACTAGCTGTTTGACCTTGGGCAAGTCACTTAGCCCCTGTCTGAGTTTCTGTAAATGGGGATAATAATAGCACCTGCCTATCAGAGTTGCTGTGAGGTCAACTGAAATTGTAAACACAGTGCCTGGCACATAGTGAGCACTATATAAAGGCAAGTTATCATCATCACTATCATTATTATTGAGGATAACTATCCACAACGTGGGACAACATAAAAAGCTGCTGCTAAAACATTAAATTTATTAAATATTAGACCCTGACAAAAACACTCCTTTCCTCATTTTTTCCCCATACATTTCAGGTGCATATGAGCATTTTTTGAATATTTTCCTTTCGAGGCTACCATTTATTTTTATTTTAATAAGATTTCATAGAGATAAAAATATTAGGAATAAGTAGGAAAAATGATTTTTCACCCAGATTAAACCACCAGACAGCTTTAACCAAATACACCTCAATTCTAACCAGTCTGCCTCTCTTGTTTCTAAAAATCATCATTCTGATCATTTGATTATTAAGAATTTCTCCTAACTTAAACCCCTCTCAACTTAAATCCCCTCTCCTAATTCTTATTTTGAAACCATTTCTTCTTGTGATCTCTCCACTAACAAAAAAATATCTGAGGTGCATACTCCATAAAATAGACTTTACAAATAATTTCCATTCTTCTTTTTTCACCATGGTGGTTGCAACCTGTTTACTCAACTAATATTAAGCTGCCAATCCACAATTACCCGCAGATTTTTGGTAATGGCTCTCTCAGGCTCTCCAAAGACCCAATGATACCATCTTAAGATCCCAAGAGTAATATAGGAAACAACAATGGATTTGTAGTCAATAGTTGAGTCTGAATCCCAACTCTGCCACCTATAAATTGTGTGAAACTCGGCAAATTACTTTAACATCTTTGGGCCTTAGTTTTCTCATCTGTGAAATGGAGATAATGCTTATATTAGCTTCCTCATGGAGTGGCTGTAAAGAATATGTTTTGTAAATTCTTAAATATTATAGAAACATTACCTATTATTACTAATAATTATAAATAAGTGGTTGAATCTAAAGGAAAAGAAAACTGCAAATTATGAGAAAACAGCAAGAGAGAAATACTGTGGTCTTGGCTACCATGCCTCAATTTTTCCATCATGAAAGAAATCACCCCCTAATACCTGTTTTTTACAGTAAGGCTGAGAAACCTAAAATCACAAGATAATTCATTTAGAGCTGGAAGGAATCCCAGAAAGAGTGAAAGCTCTATTACAAAATACAAAAACCACAATGCATAAAGCATGCCTAATGGCAAAGTTCAAAGATCTTAGCCTGAGGTCCTAGTCCTACTACTTGGCTACCTCCCAGAAACTCAGAAGAGTTAGATAAATGACACAAATCACTTCTCTTCTTTACCTCTATCAAGCATCAAGACATCTTTGACGAGAGGTGTCAAAGCTCATTATTCACTTAGTGCTGTCATTCTTCCGATTAATATAAACTGAATTCCTACTATGTGCACATAAGATTTTGCTGGTCACTGGGATGGGAGTGGGGGAGAGAAAAGAGATAAAACTGTAAACTCTTTAAGCGCAAAGACTGACTTTATAATCTCATGGTGACAAGACACATACACCCAAGAACAGGTAAACAATAGCAAGCAATGAGTGTGCTTCAGAGGAGTGGGGGC
>JAQQSW010003703.1:0-14630 GCA_028646575.1 Pseudocheirus occidentalis | reverse complement strand
AGGACTTGCAAATTAACTTTCAGTACAGTCTTTAGATATTCAGGAAACCAATGAGAGCATCCACCCAACAAGATTATACTTTCCTTGAATATCTGCCTAATGACCTTGTAGAACTGGGGAGCTAGTGTGCCAGGACCTCAGAAGGTCTTAGCCCCCAACAGACCCTTGACACATAGAATCAAGGAATCTCAGAGCTAGAAGGGACCTGGTCAAGAGATTGAGTAATGGCAGCATTGGGCGTTGAGAGCATGTCAATATGTATTTCAAAGTCTTCAATTATAAAGGCAGGGGACATGTCCCAGCTCTTCCAAGAATGCCCATTATCAAGTTGCTGCTTGAACACTTTTCAGTGATAGAGAGCTCATTACCTCCCAACGTATCTCATTCTACTTTTGGATAGAGCTCATGATTGGGGAGTTTTCCCTTAGTAAAATCTGGAAACACTTAGTGTCTCCCTTTTCTTGGTTCTCTTAAAGATGACTGGAGATCCTTGAGTTCAACTCTTTTATTTTACAAATGAGTAAACCAAGGCCCAAATGGTTAAGTGGTTTTCCCAGAGTCACACAGTTAGCAAGTGTTTGTGAGAAGAAATTCAGACCCAAGTGGACATACTTACATCACTCTCCAACAAGGCCCTGATTCAGATAAATGTGCCCATTCTCAAGTAGGTTAGTTCTTGAAAAAAGGAGTACCTTGAATACAAAGAAGTTCATAAATGTTCCCAAGGTTCTGCTGGGAAGAAGAAAAGAGGGGAGATTGACGGGGAGGGAATCACAGCAAAGCCAGGTAAGGAGGTCCAGCCCTGGCTCTGACATTAAGTCACTATGAGACTTTGGTGCTGTTCATTTCCTTTCTCTAAGTTCCCTGATCTGGAAAAAGAGAGAACTGGATTAAATGGTCTCTAAAGTGCCTCCCAGACTGACCTTCCCTGTTCTAAGATCTTTCCCAGCTTTCATACTCCCTTTTCTAAGGCTCCTCCAGTTCTGGCATTCCCTGTTCTAAGGCCCCTCCCAACTCTGATATTTTATGTACTGAACTCTCTTTCCCTCTTTAATATTCATTATTCTAAGTCCCAGCTCTGAAATTTCATGTCCCAATGTCCCTCCCAAGTCTAATGATCTGTAATCTATGAAATGATGATGTCATCAAGAAAAATATTCCAAATTGATGTTGACTCAGGCTTTTCCAATGGCATCCCTCCACCTTTGGGACTCAAAGGAGACCCTCCCTCCAATTCAGGGCAGGCCTCTTCACATGCCCCCCCCATCTTCTCCTAACACTCTGAAGCAGGAACCTCAGCCCCTCCTTGGTCCTCGATGTCTCTTCCCCTTTTCTTATCCCTCTTCCACCTCTCCTTTTAGGAGCTCTTCCCATAGTACACACAGTGCCTCGGTACACAAGGGGCACTTGACAAATGTCTGGGGATTGATTCATTGATCCAGATGCATCACTAGAGGCAGATCCTGCTGACAGTCTTCAGTCAAGTCCCTAGCCACTCTTTTCCATCCCTGGGTGCGGTCTTCCTCTCTCATTCATCCCCTGTCTTTATATTTGGGAGCCCTTGAAATGCCTGTGGGTATGCCCTCCCAGCCCTTCGGCCTCCTGACCTATACCTCTCTACACTTTGGCCACACAAAGAGATGGCTACACCTTTATCATCAGGCCTTTCCTGATCAAGAACTCTTTCCTCTACTTAACTTTCATTTCTTATTCTTACATCTCTCCCTCCTTTACCTACCCTTTATCATGACCTTGCTCCTTCATTTTTTCAGTGCTTGTCCAGGAAACCACCCCTACCTACTAAAGTTTCACATTCTTCTCTTGCCTATTCCATTCCTATTGTCATCCAGCTCAATTTCATATTCATGCTGTCCACGACCTCTCTAAACTGCCTCCTAAGTGGCCTCTCTGCATCTAGACTCCCTTCTCCAATCCACCCTCAACACCACTATGCAGTTCTGACCACATCACTCCACAAATTTCCAGAGTCTCCTCTTTTTGGACTGGTGAGCTCCTCCCAGACCCCTCGTTTTGAGGAAATGTCCAGAATGGTGATTCTCCTACCTTCACTTCCTTTCCTTCTCGCTCAGCTGTAGACCCTGATTCTCCCAACTTCTCCCCACCCCCAGGCTTCAGTTTCCTTTTATTGGTGGTCTCCCATTAAAATATAGCCTTCCAGGGCTATATTAATAATAATAATAATAAATATATAATATATAAATATAACAAATAATAAAACTAATTATTAATAATAATAATAAGATAATCCCAGGGCAGGGATTATCTCTCTTTTTGCTTGGATCTATATTCTCTGTGTCTAGCATAGAGCAGAATAATAAATATTTGCTCCTTTCTCCTTTTCCCTTATTGAGTGAATGGATGAATGTTGATCATGATCTCTGCCCAGGAGCATTAGTGCAGATAGCTTTTATCATAGCCCTGGGGAACGCTACTTATTCTTGAGCTAATTTAGCCCCAAATAACCTTTTCCTAGAGTAGTTTGTTATCATTCAATTCACAAAGAGTTGCAGTTAAAGGAGAGCCAACCACATTTGACCTCAGAATCCCTACAATTCCAGAATGCCAGAAAGGGACCATAGGGGGCAGAAGGTGCCAGGAATGCACATTTCAAGTGCGTGGCAGTGTCTGCTAATGCAGGTTTCTAGCCTAGTTTGAGATGAAAGTTGATCCTACTGCTGATTTCCCCTCACTCATCAATTACATCACCTACCTCACCCTCCTACAATCTGGGTCACATAATTCAACAAACACCAAACATTAAATTCCTACTATGTGCCCAGGCACTATGTTCCTCACTGGGCATACAAATAATCCCTGTCTTCGGGGAATTTGTATTCTAAGAGGGATAGAGGGGAGGTAGGGATTATGGTTTCTATAAGAATACATGCCTGTGCCTGCTAAAACCATACTGCATCAGCCTCCCAAATGAGCAACAATCTCACCAACTATTTATTAGGGACCTACCACATGCAGTTAACTATGCCTGTTTTACAAAGATTTTTTTTTTAATCCTGCCCTCAAAGAGCTCACAGTCCAATCCATCCTTATACTTTTCTAAATGGTCTCCCCTTCAAAATCTCTTCCCACTGCTAAGACTTCAAGGAAAAGACACCCCAGGGGTCAGACTATAAACAATTCTCAATAAAACTGAAAATTATTAACATGAAATGAGTGTTTCTGTTTAAATGAACTATTTCGATAGCTTAAACTAACTATTAACATGAAAGAATGTTATCAACAATAAGAGAATGTGACTTGCCTAGACAGCCCACATCAGAGGTGGGGCTCAAACCCAGATTTTCCTGGGTTCAAGGGAAGCTTTCTATCCACAGCATCATGACTGTCTCTTAAAATAATTAACACCAATCAGTCATTAATTAATAATTAACATTTTAGGGAGAGTAATGTGGCTGAATAGGTTTCATTATTTTGATAATCTTTTTAAAAAATTTGTCATGCAGGGATTCAGAAGGCCAATTCTAAGCTCAATTTATTCTGCTATTTGGTTTGAACAGCTATTAGAGCTGAATAAGCTAACTCCCCAAGATGCTTCACAAAGCTTCGCCTCTCACAAACACAAGTACATCATAGGCTGTGCTCACTCCATTATGATACTCATTTTCCAATCCCAATAAATATGCAAAAGTTCTTGTTGCAATTTGGCTGGTAAATTTCCATCTTCCCCAATGTCAGCCAGATATCCTTATAAGCTATAGGAAAGGCATTGCATTGTTATATTTTTTAACAGATGGGTTTATTAACCACTGAAAAAATTTCAATTGGAAGATTTTTAGACCAATTAGAAAATTATATTTTAAAGATTTTTTTTTAAAGCACAGATCAATTAATCAGCAAGGGTTTATTAAGGGCTTAATAATGTCCAAGAACTGGGATTACAAAAAGAAAAAATTAAAATAGCCCTGCCTTTAGAGTTTATATTCTAATGGAGAAACAACATAAACATAAATGGGTACATACACGACTTGTTGTTTGTCCTTTGTTCTGGAAGAGGACTATGACATCAGGAAGGTGATGCCATGACTTGCATGTGAATTGGATTTAAGTGAGGGAGGACTGTGCAAGGTCACCAGCCTCACTTTCTCCTCCAGAACCATGTGGGTCCAAGGGCAAGATACAGATGGGGACAACTGGAGATGGCCCAGGATGCCATATAAGATACATACAGACTAGATGGAAGGTACCCTTAAAAGAAAGGAAAATGACAGCGAATGTCAGAGCTTCTATGGGTGACAAACATCCTTTTTGGCAACAAAAGCATGTTTTTTTTAATACATCAATCAACAGATCTGTATTTAGTGTTTACTATGTGTCTGGCACTGGGCTAAGCATTAGAATACAAAGAAATGTCAAAATAACCCCTGCTCTCAAAGAACTCATACTCTATAGGAAGAGACAGCATGTATACAATTTGGTGCATACATGATACCCAGTAGATAGCTGTTATGTTGACTTTATAAGCTAACGTCTCAATGCACACTTAGGGAGAGGCTCATCTTTAAAGACAGTGGACAAAAATCCTGAAAATTTCAAGAAAGCGTTGGGTACCACCTTGATGGATCTTATTAGATTGTTCTTGTATTTACCTCTAAATGTGGCGGATGAAGAATGAGCAGTGCTAGAAAGAGGGGCTAGGAGAAGGAGAGAAGCAGGCAAGAGAAGACAGCTTATAGTTGAACTGTTTAATTTTAGGTAAAGACTATTCATAGGTTATCTGGACAGGAGAAGAAGCTCCTGAGGTGCTAAGACCTAGAAGGGGTCTTGAGATGGGCTAGAGTCAATATTGCTTTCCTATGTTAGATGCTAAGACCTATCCCATTGGAAAGGAAGACAGCTGTGCATGGAAGGAGAAGGGCTCACAACTGCTGCCTGTAATTGGCAACTATTTCCTGGGCTTTAAAGGAATATCAGGATGATACCATGGACTATTGTTTGAGATAGTGGTATGAGATTCGGTTTTTTGGTATTTGGGATGAAGCAGTTAACCAGGATTTAGAGAGAATGGAAGTTAAGCAGAGAGAACAAATTGTAATTTAAGTCCAGATACAAGGAATATGTTTACAGTATGTTGTGACTGCTTGGAAGCTGATGGATTCCTAGTGTAATGGGATGATGGGTTTGGGTGAGTTGCTTTGGGAGCAGAGCATTCAATACTTAAGAGCCATGATCATGACAGCACAGTGGTTCTTCTCCATGCCTCCCCCTAGTGGTGAAGCCACCTGAACTGAATTTGGAAAGAGTTGCAAGGGACCCAAGAAGTCATGTTTTTATAAGGGAAGACATGAAGCCAAGAGAAAGTTAAGGTATTTGTCCAAGGTCACACAGGTAATAAGTGACAGGGCAAGGTCTTCTGACTCCAAATATCCAATGCTTTTTTTATTCTACCATGCTACTTCACAGTTTAGAGGGGTAAGTGGAAAGGAAAATTGGTCTAACCATGGAAGCAGGACCATTGATCTGTAGGGACCAGAAGGCAGCACCAGCTGCCAGTGACTCTGATGAGGGCCCTCTGCTACTCCCTGTGGGCCACAGATAAAAGAAAAGAAGCAGAAAGAGACAGTCTGGCCCATTAAGTTGTGATAGAAGGAGATATAGGTAGATATCTAGGGTTTTTTGTGGAGGAAATGCTCAGAATGAATCAGCAGAGTACAAAACACTCAAGCAAAGGAATTCAGTGTTACTCTGCATTAAGGGAAGTTGTCATCATGTCTGATGTAGGCTGGCTGGCTCTATCCAGAGAGTTAGCGCCACTATCCTCTGCCCACACCAGGCTCCATTCAGTTCACTCTGTGCGCCAAGTCTTAGCATCTTAGGAGGCATAGTGACAAAAGGAAGACAGCATGGGTTAGCCGACAGAGAAATGGCTTCAGAGTCAGAGAATCCTGAGTTCAAATCCTGCCTCTTCTGCCTACTGGCTGCATTACCCTGGGCAGTCTCTCTTGGTGATTTGGGTAACTGTCCCAGGCTATAAATTAAAGGGCAGGGACTGAGCTGCCCTGGTAGGGGGGTATTTCCTCACCTAGAGTTCCTTTCATGATGAAATCATAGGACTTGACCTTTAAAAAGCATTATTCCCATTAGCTACAAAGAGTTTCCCCTACTCCAGACCCCTACTATCTTACTCATTGATTAAGTGTCTTGGGGGCTGTCTTAATAAATTGGAAATGCCTTGAAAGAAGCAGCCCTCCCTGGTGCTCTGGGCTGGACTGCATCTCCCTGGGTCATTGATTTCCAGCAGGTGTGGTCCAGGGAGTCACAGCAATCAGGGGAGAGAATTGTTGGCTCCCACCTTGGAAATGGAGAGGCAACGGTATACAGCCCACATTGATGGCAAAGCCTCAAATTAGGGATTAGGTGTCTCAGCTGCCCACATCCAATACCTGCTCATGAATTGTTAACATGTCCCCAATGCCCACTGTCCTTAAAGCAGGAGACACATCATTCCTGACCTCCTTGCTCTGCCTCCTCTCTCTTCCTCCTCTCTCTTCTTTCCCCTATGTCCTCAGGTTAGCCCTTTAAAAAAAAAAGAGTGCCTGACAGCTCCCCTCTTACTTCCCTAACTCTAGACCTCCAAGGGTCAAGGCCAGGACTAACTTTGCTGCAACTAAGGTGACCTCTAAGGTCCTATAAAATGTCCCGCTCACCTCATATTATTTCATAGAACCATAGAATCACAGAAGTGGAAGGGCCTTAGAGGTCATCTAGTCTAACCACCTCAGTTTACAGACAAGGAAACTGAGGCACAAAGGGATTAAGGGACTTGCACGAGATTGATCACATCTAAGGTGGGATTTGAACTCAGATCTTCCTGACTCTAAATCCAGCGTTCTATCCACTCACTAATCTACACTACTATTTGTTGTAATCTACTGTGGTAAGATGGTTCCTGTTTCTTCCTGAGCACTAAAGAGAACCTGCACCCAATTCCCTATAGGTCTTCCCAGTGCTTTTATTTACAGATGGCATTGTGCCATTTGCTTCAAACCTGGGCCCATGATAGGGCCTTTTCCATAAGATCCCCAACCAAACAAACCATCCACACAGAAAAACCCAAGTGGATGAAGAATGTACCTTGATCAGACAGTGAGAGGTAAACAGATGTGGAAGCCGTTGCATTAGTCTATCAGCTCACCTATTTGGATCAGCCATTGCTGCAAGAACACAGTGAGCCAGGCCCAGAATGGAACCAGAGGAAGAGATTAGGCTGGGCTATATTTAAGCAACTGCCCATTGCTTTCAGCAATCCCAGGCTGCTTCCTGACACAAAACCCATCATTCTGAACACAGATATTTTCCCAGCGATGCTGAATGACTGTGAATCATGAAACCCAGATTCTCTGAAGAAGTGAAATTGCTCGTGACCCAAAGGGAAATGAAAAGACACACAGTGGGTGTAAGTGGACTATAGCATATTACTGGTACCCTAAAAGTAGTGTGAGAGACATTTTCTGTGACATAGGGGACTGGGAAAGACGGTGAACCAGAATGTAAGGTGAGGCTGAATATGGAGAGGCTGAATATTATACAGTTTATCCCTGATATATACATGTGTGTACATATATAATAAATCATATATATGATATACATAGATAAATAATATATAAAATACATTTATAAAATAAATAATATATAATATAAATATTTATAGAAAATCAATCACATGTAATATGCATATACAAAATTAATTATATATAATTTACATTTTAAAAAATTAACATGCACAGAGAAGGACCTCTAGTGTTTGGGGTGAATTTTTTATGGAAGATTTGGAGAAAGGCATGGGAAAGACTCCCACAGAACCTCAGTATCCCCACTCACATAACTACCACCCAAGTTCAAGTTTTCATTAATTCCTGCCCAAATGACTGTCATAGCTGCCAACTGGTCTCCTTGGCTCCATTCTCTGCCATCCCTCACACAGCCACCAAATCATCTTCCTAAGGCATTTGTCTGGCCCTTCCACAAAAATTTTCAATGATTCTCTACTAACTCCATATTAAAAATAAAATACTGCATGATCTAGGTATAAAGGCTGATACTGTAAGCAATCTGGGGAAGCAAGGAATAGTTTACCTGTCAGATTTATGGAGTAGGGAAGACTTTATGGCCAAACAAGAGTTAGAGAGCATTATAAAATGCATAATGGATAATCTTGATTACACTAAACTGAAAAGTTTCTATACAAACAAAGCCAATGTAACCAAGACTAAGAGGGAAGTGGGAAATTGGGAAATAATTTTCACAACCAGTGTCTCTGATAAAGGCCTCATTTCTAAAATGTACAGGGAATTGAATCAAATCTATAAGAATACAAGTCATTCCCCAATTGATAAACAGTCAAAGTATATGAACAGGCAATTTTTAGAGGTAGAAATTAAAGATATCTATAAGCATATGAAAAAATGCTCTAAATCACTATTGACTCAAGAAATGCAAATTAAAACAACTCTGAGGTACCACATCTCACCAATCAGATTGGCTAAGATAACAAAACAGGAAAATGACAAATGCTGGAAAGGATGTGGAAAAATTGGAACACTAGTGCATTGTTGGAGTTGTGAACTGATTCAACCATTCTGGAGATCAATTTGGAACTATGTCCAAAGGACTAATAAATAATTGCATACCCTTTGACCCAGTAATACCAATTCTAGGGTTATATCCCAAAGAGATCATAGAAGTGGGAAGAAGACCCATATGTACAAAAATTTTTATTGTGGCTCTCTTTGTGGTGGCAAAAAATTAGAAATTAAGGGTATGCCCATCAATTGGGGAATGGTTACATGAATGTTATGGAATATGCTATATGAAATGAGGATTAGATGGACTTCATATTTACCTGGAGAGGCGTATACAAACCGATGCAAAGTGAGAAGAGCTGAAACAGGAGAAATCCGTACACAATGACAGACACAATGTATGTGTGATGACCAACTTTGATAAACTGGACTCTTCTCAGCAACACAAGGTTATAGGACAACTCTAAAAGACTCAGGATGGAAAGAGATGTCTACATTCAGAGAAAGACCTAGAAAGAACAGAGTTTAAATGCAGACTGAAACAAACTACATGCTTTCTTTCTTTTCCATGTTTGGTTTTGTTTCCTCTTTTCCATTGGTTACAACCCTTTTATACAACCAGACTAATGTCCAATGTGAAGGTATTTGCAGATCCTATACTTGATTGCATGCCTCCATGGGAGTTAGGGGGAAGGGGAGAACATTTGAAATTCAAGGGATTATGGAACTGAATCTTATACGCTTAAAGTAAACAAACAAATCAATAAAAAAATTAATATAAAAATTTTAAAACAAAAAAGAAATAAAAAATACAGAAACATCAAAATAAAATAAAATAAAATTTCACAGCCCAACATTTGAAGGCTGCCATATTCTAATGCAACACACCATGGCTAAGTCTCTCTGCCTTTTGACCTCCACAGCTGTAAATGAAGAAATTAGACTCAGCTACCTGTAAGGTCCATTACAGTTCTCAGTCCTAAGGTCTTTCCAGTGTCATTTCACAGTATTCCCCTTCAGGTTCCCCTTGTTTCAGCAAGCCTTGCCTGAGAATTGTTCCCTGAGCTCAGTCTGCCATCTTCCTTCCCTTTGGAAGCTTGTGGACAAGCTGTCCTCTGTTCCTGAGGTGCCCTCCCTCCTCACTCCCACCTCTTATAACTTTTATTTTCATTCAAGGCTCAACTGCATCACACCCTCCCCTTTAACTCACTCATCAACATCCAGGCACACACATCCATGGAGAAGTCTTCCCTTCTTCCCCTCATACCCCTTCATGCTCCCTCCCTCCTCCAATTACCCTGAAATTACTTTTCTAAGGATGTGTTGTATGCTCAACTATAATGTCAACTTATTGAGATCAGGGAGTGTTTCATTTTTGTCTTTATATTCCCAGAACTAATACAGTGACCCAGCACACAATGGCCATTCAATAATTGTTTGCTGAATGGGATTGGAATGTATCAGATTATCTTGGTTGGTTGTTGTCCTTCATTCTTGAAGAGGACCAAAACAACATCACTATGTTAGAGTCAAGTTACAACACGTCCACCTCTGGCTGATCAGACCAATACGAGCTCGGAATGTTCTACCATAGGTCAAGTACACAGCCCATGTGAACATTTGGGGTGGATTCTCTAAATTTGAACATCTTGCATTTCTTTTGAGCTACTTCAATTCTGCTTTACTCATAGAATACAGCACCCTCTCTGGGCAGTCTTCTGCCAGGGTCTCCCATGTCTCACAATTTATTCCAAAGTTCTTCAGAGACACCTTAAGAATGTCCTTGTTTCACTTCTTCTGACCTTTGTATGAGTCCTTGCCCTGTGTGAGTTCTCTGTAAAATAGTCTTTTGGGCAAACATATGTTTGGTATTCAAACAACATGGCCAACCCATCAGAGCTGCAGTCTCTGCAATACATGTTGAATGCTTGGCAGTTTAGTCCAAGAAAGGACTTCAGTTTGGTACCTTATCCTGCCAGGTGATCTTCAGAATCCTCCTAAAACAAGTGAAATGGAAGAGTTCACTTTCTTGGCATGATGCTGATATACTGTCCAGTTATCAGATTATCTAGTCACTGAGTGAAGGCCTATAAAGACTATTCATCCCATCCCAGCCAATCTAATCCAATAGCCATTGATTAAATACTGATCCACTGTGGGCCAGGTACTGTGTTTCCAGAGAGGCAATCGTTATACAGTCTCTGTCCTCCAGAAACTCAGGAAGGCACTAGGAATAGAATGCTGCTTTTGGAGTTGGGTTGACCTGGGTTCAAGTTCCTGCCTATTGGCTGAGTGACCCTGGAGAAGTTTCCCATTCCTTTCCTGGCTCCACTTCTGACTCTGGACATTACCACTGTAATGTCTGCCCAACTTCTCCTCATGGAAGATCCCTTCTCCTTGCTGCTTCCTTCTCCTGTAAGTGATCTCCCTCTCAAACTTCCATTTTGAGGAAGTGCCCAAGTCAACCATCCTTCATTCTCTTCCCAGATCTGCCTCTGATTCCTTGTATTGTGTCAGCATGACTCTGAATCCCTGCCCCACCTTTTCAGCCCCCTTTTAGACGCTGTCTTCACAGATTGTAATGTGATGTCCTTGAAGACTGACTCCAGTTTTCCTTTTGCTTGTTTTCATATCCTCAGCACCTGGTACATAGTAAATGGCTGATGAGTGCTTGTTGGCTAAAGGACTTAACCACACAGTGCCCTCCACAGCTCTCTATCACTATAAACTGCAGAAGAGGTGCCAGCATTCCTTGTGGAGGACAGGCAGTGCCTCCCAGCCCTGACATCTCCTGTTCTAAGCTCCCTCCCAGCCCTGACATCCTCTCTTCTAAGCTCCCTTCTAGCCCTGACATTTCCTGTTCTAAGATCTCTCCCTAAATCACAAATGAAATTATAGGTCTGATCTAAATACAAGGTACTGTTCCAGGCACTGAGGACACAAACATGAAAGATGACAGAGAGTCTGCTACCATGGAGCTTTTTCTCTTAGAGCACCAGGTTTGGGATCAGGAGGACTCATCTTTATGAGTTCAAATCTAGCCTCAAAGTTACTAGCTGTGTGACCCTGGGCAATTCATTTCACACTGTCTCTCTCGGTTTCCTCATCTATAAAGTGAGCTAGAGAATGAAATGGCAAACCACTTCAGCATCTTCACCAAGAAAATCCACAAAGGGTCAGACTTGACTGAACAACTGAATCAATAAATTTGTTTCTAAAAATCCATAACGTAAAAAAGACCACTATGTGAAGTGAGAGTGGAAATGTAGATTAGAGAAGAGACAGTGGAGGGTGGAGGGAAGGAGGGGAATACTCTTTTGGATGTGTTGAGTTTACGGTGCTGAAGGAACATCCCAAGGGGGTGTCCAGCAGGTAATGGGAGATGTGAGACTGGAGCTAGAGGAGTCATTAGAATAGAGATAAAAAGGGCAAGCATAGGATTGAAGGAGGAAAGAGAAGAGAGACAGATAGAGAAAGGAGAGACAAAGAGAGACAGAGACAGAGACAGAGAGGGAGAGGTGGTCCAGGTCAGAGCCTTGGATGCCGCCCATGCTAAAGGTGAAGGAGAAGGAAGAAAAACCAAAGAAGAACCAGAGGAGAAGTGGTCAGTCTGGTAGAAGAAGAACCAGAAGGTCACAGAAGTTATTTCATAGAATCTAAGTGAGGAGAGATAAGTTGGATTTTTTATTGATATCTTGTTAAAATATCATTTTTATGGTCAAAGGATATGAACAAGCAGTTTTCAGAAGATGAAATTAAAAATATCTATAAGCATATGAAAAAATGTTCCAAATCACTAGTGATTAGAGAAATGCAAATCAAAACACTCTGAGGTACCACATCTCACCAATCAGATTGGCTAAGATGACAAAACAAAAAAATAATAAATGTTGGAGAGGACGTGGAAAAATTGCAGCACTAATGCATTATTGGTGGAGTTGTGAACTGATCTAGCCATCCTGGAGAGCAATCTGGAACTATGCCCAAAGGGCTATAAATAAGAGGGAGATCCTATTTCAACCTTGCCATTCACTGCCATGGCGACCCTCCCAGTGTCATGGCCCGAGGAGTTGGACCAGATGGCTCCTGAGGTCCCTTTGACCCAGCCATACCACTTCTAGAGTTGTATCCCAAAGAGATCAGAGAAGTGGGAAGAGGATCTGTATGTACAAAAATATTTAGTGGCTCTTTTTGTGGTGGCAAAGAATTAGAAAATAAGGGGATGCCCATCAATTGATGGGAATGGCTGAACAAGTTGTGGTATATGAATGTAATGGAATACTACTGTGCTATAAGAAATGAGGAGCAGATGGACTTCTGGAGAGACTTATATAAACTGATGCTGAGCAAGAAGAGCAGAACCAGGAGAAATTTGTACACAATCACAGACACAAATGTATCTGTGATGACCAGCCTCAATAGACTAGACTCCTCTGAGCAATGCAAGGTTATAAGAGAACTCCCAAAGACTCATGATCCAAAGAGATATCCACATCCAGAGACAGAGATGCTGAGTCTGAATGCAGATTGAAACAAACTACTTGCTGTGTTTCTTTTTCTTGTTTTGTTTTGTTTCCTCTTTCCTGACTAACGATTAATGTGAAGATATTTGTAGATCCTATATTCGAGTGCATGCCGCCATGATGGGGGGAGGGGAGGGCAGAAGAGGGAGGGGGAGAAAATCTGAAACTCGAGGAACTGTGGAACTGAATGTTATAAACTAAAAGTAAATAAACAAACCAATTTAATTTTTAAAAAAATAAAATATCACTTTTATTTCTGAATGCATATCCCTTTGGTGAAGTGGGAGGAGTAATCATTGTAAATCTGCCTGAGATCCTATTTTAACCTTGCCATTCACTGCCATGGCGACCCTCCTGGTGTCATGGCCCGAGGAGTTGGACCAGATGGCTCCTGAGGTCCCTTCCAACACCAGGGCTAGGAGCCCTAGCCCGTGAGTGAGTGAGTCAGTCAGTCAGTCAGTCAGTCAGTGGTCAGAACAGAGAATGAAAGGAATAAAAGAGGTAAGAATAAAGCTGTTCAATAAACTAGGCAGTACCTCTGGAGTCAGGGCTGCTGGGGCCTTTTTAGGGCTACTCATCCACCTTGGGTGTCCACCTTCACCCAGTTCTCCCATGTGGCTCAAGAAGCTGTAGCATGCACAGCCCACCTCACGGCAGATGGGCTAACCCAGGGTGAGGGTAGCCAACAGGCCTCGAAGCCATTGGTGAGGCGGGGGGGAGGGGGTGTCTACCCAAGCACAGGAAGACTTGTTGAATAATTGTTGACGATTTGTTCTAACAGCCATGAAGGCAGCTGAGGCAGGCACCATAGAGTGTTCACAGTTTGGTTGAACCTGGAAGATGCCGAGGTCCTCCACTGCATCCCCAGCTGCTTTGACTCATCTGGCCATTGACCTTCAGTGACTCTGGAAGAGAGAGAGAGGCTGACGACCATGTGCAATTCGCTTAACTCTAAGTGACCCACAAGTCAAGACATCATCCCTTGACATCATTGGTCCTCTTCAAAAACAAAGGACAAAAACAACAAATCACTATGAGCAAGTCACTTAATCCTCTGGAGCCTGTTTCCTTAGCTGAAAAATGAGGGCAAGACTATTCAAAGTGTTGAAGATAAAGAACCAGCCTTGGGGTCAGGAACACTTGGGTTCAGGTCTTGCTTCTGACACAAATTGGTTGTATGATCTGGAACAAAGACTTCTAAGAGGCCCCAGACAATTTTCTTAAGACTCCTAAGGGCAGAGATGGTCCTAGAAGATCTGGAAGCCATCCATCACCCTGTCTCTCTCTTATTTCCTTTTATCTTGTAGATAGATTGTTTGTCTGTATCTATTTGCTTGTCTCCCCTATTACATTGTAAACTCCTTGAGGGCAGGCCCTATCTTTTGCCTTTTTTTGTGTCTGCAGCACAGTGCCTGGCACATAGTAGGTGCTTCATAAATTCTTATTAACTGACTGGATGACTGATCTGCATTGGAAGAGGGAAGGGCCATCCATGTATCAATAAAATTGCAAGTCCTGCAAGAGAAAGAAAGAAAGAAAGAAAGAAAGA
>JAQQSW010003702.1:0-14630 GCA_028646575.1 Pseudocheirus occidentalis | reverse complement strand
AATTTGGATTCAAATGTAATTTCCCTAAAGATACCCATCTGTATATGTGTTCAATTCTGAAAACCCCAAAATGTTGGGTACTCCTACAGCCATATGCCCTAGTTCTTCATTCAAGCATCCAATAAAATAGGAGGAAGACTACCTTTGAGATTGAACTGCTAACCAAGAAGAAATGGCCAGATTACAGCCAAGATATGGCTCTCATTGCTCTATAAATTAATGATGTAGCAGGAGAGATCAACTCAGCAACTTCCTCAGCACTGCTTCTAGAACCACAGTAGACACTGCCACCACTATCTCTTGTTCTGCCATAGACCCTAGAGAATAAATAAAAGATGCACAAGTTAGTTTATCATGTGTTTTATGAAAGCCTCATCTTCCAAAATATTCCTCCATTAGTTCATTTTAAACCACCAGAAGGAATAATAACCCCAGTGATTCAAAGCCTCAACTAATAGAGAATCCAGAACACTTAACAATTTCAATATGGAGAACATTGAGCAGAGATGAAGTTATTGTAGGCAATCTATTATTGTTATGAGTCTTTTAGTTCTCTTGAACAATAAGAAAATCTTTAGACAAGGCAACTAGAAAGATCAGAACGGACAAAAAATGGAATTGGGTAGAAACAGAGACAAAGGTGGAAGCTAAAATTGAAGCTCCTATTATGAAAACTCCAACCATGGAAATTTCTTCTATTTTATAGGAGCATGAAAAGAGTAGAAAAGCAGTTTCAAATGACTGATGCTGTAACTGATGCAGACGGATCTTTGGAAACTCTGAACAACTTGGGGTTCCCTATTGATGTCATACTAGCCCAGTCAAAACAAGTCTAGTCCTGGGAATAATCATGAAGGCCTGCCTCAGACCTCACCCTTTGCCAGTCAGAAGCTATGGTTTTTCCTCCCACTGACATCTCAATCTCAGCTGATTTTGAGAAAGTGGAATCTGAGGCTGATTTCAGTATACATTTCAGTAGATTCAGCCCAGAAAGGAAAGAGGTAGATGTCAATGTACATGAATGACTTATTCTTTACAGGTTTTTTAAATAACTTACAATGTGTATTTCCCATGGCACAAGAATTTTCATTACTCACATGCCTCACTGATAAGATTATAGACTTGTGTGTTCCCTTTCTCCCCACCATCAACATAGAGTACATTGCAGGGAGGGTGTTACTCAGGCTTTTACACAGAATATATTTTAGTATTTTTCCATACTTTGCCATTTCTGAGATGATGATGATGATGATAATGATGATGATGATGATGATGATGATGATTATGGTGATGATGATGATGACGATGATTGGTTTGGGTTTACTGCTCAGTAAAGGTTTCATAGTTAAGGACCATTATGACACATTTTCTATAAATGGGAAGTATATAGGAGAGAACTCAAATAGGGGCTCAAAAAAGAGTCAGAAAGTTTTTAACGTATATTTGCAAAAAGTAGGGTTATTGTTTCCTTGTACTTTATGAATTTAGTAGCAACAGGATAGTTTTAGTTGCAGTCAGCACCAGGAACATTTTCCACATTCTGGCAGGGGGAAATCCTTGTCTTACAAGTGAGAGTATATATTTGGTTAAATGTGCCAGGATGGAGGAAATAAGTGAAAGTTGCACCTCAGATGCTATTTCCTGTACACATTCTTACCTGAATTTAAGTACTTTTCTAATTCCCATCCATATGCCAACAACAAAAAGATCCAAGTTATTTTGTTTGTCTTTTTTATATTTTTCTCTATTTGTTCTTAGGACATTCAACTCCAAAATCCCTTGAGTTCCAATATTTCTCCTTCTCCTCCTCCCCCTTTCTCTCTCAAGGTGGCATATTATCTGATATAGGTTCTGCAAATAACATTAAACATTAATTAAGTTGTAAAGAAGAGTTATAACCAGTGGAGTGAACAATGAAAAAGAAGGAACAAAACACAAAAGATAGAGACCGAGTAGCTTGCTTCAATCTGCATTCGGATTCTGTAATTCACTTCTTTGGATGTTTATGTGCCTTTTCATCATGAATCTATTGGATCGGTCTTATAACTTTGCATTGTTTAGAGGAGCCAAGTCTAGCAAAGTTAGTTGTCACACGTATGATGTGTCTATAATTGTGTACAAGTTCTCCTGGTTCTGCTCTCCTCACGCAGCACCAATTTATATGTCTCTCCAGGTTATTATGAAGTCTGTCTGCTCCTCATTTCTTATAGCACAATATTATTCCATTATATTCATATACCAAAACCTGTTCAGCCATTCCCCAATCGATGGGTATCCTCTTGATTTCCAATTCTTTCCCACCACAAAAAGAGCTGCTATAAATATTTCTGTACATGTGGGTCCTCATTCCAATTGTATGATTTCTTTGGGAAACAGGTCAAGAAGTGGTATTGCTAGGTCAAAGGGTATGCACATTTTTATAAACCTTTGGGCATAGTTCTTATTTGCTCTCCAGAATAGTTGGATCCGTTCACAACTCCACCAGCAATGCATTAGCGTTCTGATTTTTCCACAACCTCTCCAGTATTTATCATTTTACTGTTATGTCATCTTAGCCAATCTGACGAGGGACATGTGGTACCTCAGCATTTTTTGATTGGCATTTCTCTCATCAATACAGATTTAGAGCATTTTTATATGCTTATTGTCTTCTTTAATTTCTTCCTCTGAAAACTATCTGTTCATATCCTTTGACGATTTATCAATTGGGGAATGGTTTGTATCCTCAAAAATTTGATCCAGTTCTTTGTATACTTTAGAAATGATGCTTTTATCAAAGATACTGGTTGTAAAAATACTTTCCCAATTTTCTACTTCCCTCCTAATCTTGGTGAGACTGGATTTATTTGTACAAAACCAGTACAGTTTAATGTAATCAAAGTTATTGATTTTGTGTTTCATAATACTCTCTATCTCATTTTTGGACATAAATTCTTCCCTACTTGATGAATCTTACAGGTAAACTATTCCTTGCTCTCCCAGATTCCTTATAGTAACAGCTTCGCATCTACATTTTCCACCAATTTAGACTTGATTTTGGTATATGGTCTACTCCCAATTTCTACCATACTGTTTTCCAGTTTTCTCAACAGTTTTTGTTAAATAGTGATTTTTTTTGTCCCAGACCTGGAGTTCTTGTATTTATCAAACAGTAAATTATATAATCATTGACTGTTATTTCTGGTGTACCTGATCTATTTCACCAATCCACTACGCTATTCCTGAGCCAGTACCAAGTAGCTTTGATGACTGCTCTTTTATGAAACAGTGTAAAATCTGGTATAGCTAGGCCACCTTTACTAACATTTCTTTTCATCAATTCTTTTGAACCTTTTGTTCTTCCAGATGAATTTTGTAACTATTATTTCTAGCTCTGTAAAATAATTTTTGGTAGATTGACTGGTATAGCATTAAATAGGTAAATAAATTTGGGTAAAACTATGATTTTTTCAATATTAGTAGTACCTAGTCATATGCAATGGATACTTTTACAATTATTTAGATATGACTTTATTTGTGTGAAAAATGTTTTGCTGTTGAGTTGATTGTTTTTTTTAAATTAAATTTTATGTTTATTTTTACTTTACATCATTCATTTCTGCAAAATTTTGAGTTACAACTTTTCTACCCATCTTTTCCCTTCCAACCACCCCAAAACAGTTATCTCACTGTATACCCTCTCCCCCAATCTACTCACTCCTGTACCCTCTCCCACACCTCCTCCTACTTTCCAGTAGGGAAAGATGGATTTCCATACCCCAATGCCTGTATATCTTATTTCCCAGTTGTATGTAAAAATATAATAATAATATCTTTAAAATTTTTTATTTTACTACTATGAATTCCAGATTCTTTCCCTTCCTCTCTCATTACCCATGCTCACTGGGAAGATAAGCAATTCAATATAGGTTGTGCATGTGTAGTTATGCAAAACATTTCCGTGGTGGAAATATTGTGAAAGACTGACTATATTACCCTCCATCCCATCCCATCCCCCTACTTATTCTATTCTTTACTTTGACCCTGTTCCTTTTCAGAAGTGTGTACTTCTAACTAACCTCACCCCCAATCTGCCCTCCCCTCTGTCATCCCCCTTCTCATTCCCTTCACCCCATACTCTCCTGTAGGGCAAGATACCCAGTTTAGTGTATATGTCATTCCCATCCTAAGACAAATAAAATGAGAGTAAGGTTGACCCATTCCCTTTTGCTTTCCTGTACTTCCCTTCCTGTGTAAATTTTCCAAGTCCCTTCTATATGAGAGAATTTATCTCATTCTGTGTCTCCCCGTCTCTCATATTACTCTCTCACCTCTGAGTTTTGCTCTTTAAATATCACCCCTTCCTCTTCAATTGACCCTGTGCCTTCTGTCTGTGTACACTTGTACACCTATATACATACACTCACATATGTGTCCATATGCATACACAACCTCCTATATAGATATATATGTATGTGTGTGTATATATGTATACACATATATATATGTGTGTCTATACATTTATATTCCCTTCAACTACCCTCACACAGAGAAAAGTTTCATAAGTTAAAATTATCATTTTTCCCTGTAGGCATGTAAACTGTTCAACTTTGATAAGTTCCTTGTGATTTATTTTGCCTGTTTACTACCTCATATTTTTCTTGCTTCTTGTGTATCTGTCAGATTTTCACTTCAACTTTGTTTTTTTTTTTCATCAAGAATGATTGAAAGTCATCTATTTCATTGAATGACCCTATTTTCCCCTTAAATATTACACTCAGTTTTGCTGGGTAAGTGATTCGTGGTGTTAATTCTAGCTCCTTTGACCCCCAAAATATCATAACCCAAGTTGCTAGATCCCTTAATGTAGAAGCTGTAAGATTCTGTGTTGTCTTGGTTGTGTTTCCACAATATACAAATTGTTTCTATTTGGCTGCTTGTAATATTTTCTACTTGATCTGGGAAGTCCAGAGCCTGGTTCTAATATTCCTTACAGTTTTCTTTTGCAGATCTTTTTCAAGAGGTGATTGGTGATTTCTTTCAAGTTCTATTTTGCCCTCTGGTTTGAAAATATCAGGGCAATTTTCCATGAGAATTTCTTGAAGGATGATTTCTTGGTTCTTTTTTTGATCATGGATTTCAGGTACTACAATACTTTTAAACTTATCTCTCCTGGATTTATTTTCCAAGTCAGTTGTTTTTCCAATATTTCACATTGCCTTCTATTTTTCCAGTTGTTTTGATCTGTTTAATAGTATGTTGATTACTCATCAAGTCATTAGTTTCCTTTTGCTCCAGTTTACTTCTGAAGGAATTGTTCTCTTCAGTGAGCTTTTGAAATTCTTTTTCCATCAGGCAAATTTGGCTTTTTAAGGCATTCTTCTTCTCATTAGCTTTCTGGACCTGTTTTGCCTTTTGAGTTCATCCATTTTTAGGTGTTATTTTCTTCAGGCAGTTTGTTGACTCTCTTTTCATGATTATCTTGCATCGTTCTCATTTTTCTTCCCATTTTTTCCTCTACTTCTCTTACTTGATTTTCAAAATCCTTCCTGAACTGCTCCATGGTCTATTACCAATTCATATTTTTTTCTTGGAAGCTTTTGGTGCAGGACTTTGTTGTCTTCCTCCCATTCCATGTTTTGATCCTTTTTGTACACCCCTCTCCCCACAAAAAAATCTAAACTTGGATTGCTGTGCTTGCTTTACTTCCTTTTTTGCTCATGTTGCCACTCAATTACTTGACTTCTGAGCTCTTTGCCACAGTAAAACTCTGCTTCCAGATGGGAGAGCTTTATCTCAAACTGCTGGGGTTTTGCAGGTGCCAGAGATGTTAGGAGGGTGCCATCTCTGCAGCCCCCACAAACTCTGGCTTCCTGGTCATACACCTCAGTACTACCACCCAAGACTGCGATCCAGATCCAGGCAGGTTAAAGCAAGAGCTATTATAATTTGAATATTTGCTTTGCTCCCCAATGATCAGTAGGCTAGGAGATCTGAAGCAGACACATGGAGGTGGTTGCAGGGCTGCCACACATCCCCCACTTCTAGGTCTGAGGTGGGGGCCAGACCTGCTTCTCTATCCCCTCCAGTTCCAACAGATATCTATATTGACCACTCATGATTCCTTTGGCATTTATGGGTTTATAATTCTGGCAACCACCACTGCTGCTCATGATCCACTCTCCTGAAAGCCCACTGCAGCCAATGCTGGTCAGGGCTGCACTGGGGCTAAAACCACAGCCTCAGGTATGTCAGCATTAGGTTCCCAGCACTCTGTGATTGACCCTCTTTGTCTGCCTGCTAGGCTCCCTTCATGGGGAGATTTATTTCTCTCTGTCACTTTGTGGGTTCTGTAGCTCTAAAATTTGTTTAGAGTTATATTTTATAGGTATTTGATGTGTTTATGGAGGGGAACTCCCAGAGTTTTCCTGTTTCTGTGCCACCATCTTGGCTCTGCCCCCTAACCCACTCATTCTTTAGGATTAAATTATTTATTTTCCAATCACTTTTTAGTCTATGTTTCTATGGCCCTTTATTAACTATAATTTTTATTGAATCATGATATGACAAGGATACATTTAATATTTCTGCCTTTATACCCTGAACTGTGAGGTTTTTATGCCCTAATGCAGAGTTGATTTTTGCATATGTGTCATATACTGCTCAGAAGGCATAATCCTTTTTATCCTGATTCAGTTTTCTTTGGAGGTCTATCATATCAACCTTCTTTAAAATTTTCTTCACTTCCTTAACTTCTTTCTTGTTTATTCTGAGGTTTGATTTATGAAGTTCATGGCTCCGGGAGGAGGGGGATTGAAGGTCTTCACTAAAATTGTGTATCTATTTCTTCCTATAACTCCCTTAACTTCTCTATCAATTTAAATGCTATACTGCTTGGTGCATTTATGTTTAGTAATGATATTGCTTCATTTTCAATGGTACCTTTTAACAGGATATAGTTTCCTTCCATATCGATTTTAATTAGAAATAATTTTTCTTTTGCTTTATCTGAGATAATGATTGCTGTCGAGGGCCAACTCAGTTTGGCAGGTAGAAGCAGCCAGCTTCTTGTAGCTGGTCCCAGGCCAACTGGAAACTGGTTCCTCACTCTACATGATGTACTGGGGAAAAATGCATTGAATTCTTATTCACCTTGATAGTAGTGACACAAAGGGAACTAAGTACAAGGGAGCGTACAGCCCATCCAGTGTGAAATGGGAACCATAGATAAAGAATGGACATGATAGCCTTCTAGCTTTGCCTGACATTTTCTGCCTGACGTTACAGAATGAAGCAAAACGGTAATGTAAAACATAGTGACCAACAGTTACCTTCTTTGTCTCATTGCTCTATAAAAGCCTTGCTCATTGTAGCAATAAATGGAGTTAGGAGTTCTATCCTGAACTGCCTGCCTGGACCTGTATATCTCACATTTCTGTTCATACCTGATGCTGGCTTCAGGTGCCCCCCACCAGGGTATTGCTATCCCTGCCTTTTTTAAAAATTTAACTGAAGCATAATATTCTCTTCTCCAACCTTTTACCTTCACGCTGTGTATATCGCCCCTTTTCAAATGTGTTTCTTGTAGACAGCCTATTGTAGGATAACAGTTTTTATCCATTCTGCTATCATCATTAGTTTTATGAGAGAGTCAATATCATTCACATTCATAGTTATGATTACTACCTGTGTCTTTTACTACATCCTATTTGCTGCCCTGTTTATGCTTTTGTATCTCACTTCCCCTCCTTAAGAGATTTCCTTTTTACCACTGTTTCCCTCAGTATTCCCTCCTTAATAACATCCCTCCCTTTTTTAACTTCCCTCCCTTCTAACCACTCCCCCTTTTCTTAGCCCTTTCCCCTCCTATTGCCTTCAAGGCATGATAGATTTTTATAATTAACACAAGCATTTCATTTCTTCCATGAAACAAAACCAATGAGAATAAATTATACATTGCTCCTCTCCCTCCCTTCTTTTGCTCTATTATGTTTTATGTCTCTTCATGATAAAATAGTGTACTGGAGGCGGAGCCAAGATGGTGGCATAGAAGCAGGAAAATTCCCACATAGCCACCTCAAATACCCATAAAATATGACTCTAAACAAATGTTAGTGTTCCAGAACTCACAAAATAACAGAAAAAAAACACTTTTCCCACTGAAGGCAGCTAAGTAGTCAGGACAGGAAAGGCTTATCACAAGATGTGGGGAGCCGAGCCTAGCCTGACCTGAAACCATGGCTTAGCCCCAGGGAAGCCAGGTCAAGCCACAACTTGAGCCTTCAGGAGAGTGTATCAGCGGCAGAGGTGGCAATTTCCAGAATTACAAAACCATAAGAAATAAAAACTAAGTGAAAGGTAAGGCAAACTTTGCTAAATTAGGGATAGAGAACTGTCCTGGTGAACTGCCCCCGAGGGCAAGGAAGCAGCAGAAGTGGTGCAGCTGCTTCCACATGGCTGCTTCAGAAGCTCCCAGGCTGCAGATTGCAGGGCAGCCAAGCAATAATTCAGAGGTTAAGTGCTCTTGCCTTAAACTGCTAGAATCTGGTTCATGATCTTGGGTGGTGGTCCTGGGGTGTGTTTTCAGTGAGCCAAAGCTGGTGAGGGCTGAAGCAGCCTCATAATAACTCTGGCAGCTGCAAAAACCCCAGTGATTTGGGATAGATCTTTCCCCTCTAAAAGTAGAGTTCTGCAGAGCTAAAAAGTCAAGTAATTGACTGGCAACATGAGCACCCAAAGGAAGCAAAGTAAGAACAGCAAACCAATTTTAGATTCCTTTTTTGGGGACAAAAAGGATCAAAGCATGGAACAGGAGGAAGACAAAACAGTCAGAACTCCTGCACCAAAAGCTTTCAAGGAAAAAATGTAGACTGCTTACAAGCCATAGAGAAGCTTGAGAAGGATTTTGAAAACCAAATAAAAGTAATGGAGGAAAAATTGGGAAGAGAAATGAGAATGGTGCAAGAAAATCACGAAAAGAAAGTCAAAAACCTGACTGAAGAAAATAACACCTTAAAATAGATTAACTCAAATGGCAAAAGAGGCCCAAAATGCCAATGAGAAGAAGAATGCCTTAAAAAATAGAATTTTCCAGATGGGAAAAGAATCTCAAAAAGCTTTCTGAATTTCCTTCAGAATTAGAGAGGAGCAAATGGAAGCCAATGACTTTATGAGAAATCAAGATACTGTTAAACAGATTCAAACAATTGGAAAAATAGAAGGCAATGTGAAATATCTCCTTGAAAGGACCCCTGATCTGGAAAACAGGTCCAGGAGAGACAATTTAAAAATTATTGGACTACCTGTAAGCCATGATCAGAAAAAGAACCTAGAAATCATCTTTCAAGAAATTCTCAAGGAAATTTTCCTTCATAGTTTAGAATCAAAGGGCAAAATAGAACTTGAAAGAATTCACTAATCACCTCTTTAAAAAAAATCCCCAAAAGTAAACTACTGGGGATGTTATAGTCTGGTTCCAGAATCCCCAGATCAAGGAGAAAATATTACAAGCTTCCAAGAGGAAACAATTTGAATATTGTGGAAAAACAATCAGGATAACCCAGGATCTTGCAGCTTCTACATTAAGGGACAGAAAGGCCTAGAATATGATATTCCAGAAATCAAGAAAACTTGGATTAAAACCAAGAATCATCTACCCAGCAAAACTGAGTATAATGTTCCAGGGGAAAATATGGTCATTCAATGAGATGGAAGACTTTCAAACATTCTTGCTAAAAAATACAGATCTGAAAAGAAAATTTGACACTCAAATACAAGAAGCATGAGAAGGTAAACATAAGAAAGAAATCATAAGGGATTTATCAAAGTTGAACTATTTATATGCCAACATGAAAAAATTGATAATTGTAGCTCATGAAACTTTTCTCGGTATGAGGATAGGTGAACGGAATACAAATGTTTATATATATGCATACATACACATATGTATATGTAGTAGGGTTTATATGTGTATGAACACATATCTGAGTATATGTGTGTGTGTGTGTGTGTGTGTGTACATAGAGGGCCAAGGATCAATTAGATAGGAAGGGATAATACTTTACAAGGTAAAATTCTGAGGTGGGAGAGAAACAGAATGAAATTAGACAGTGAGAGCAGAATAGAGTTAATCACCTCATATAGAAGAAGCAAGAGATAACTGTTACGATGGAGGAGAAGAATAGGAAGGCCAAGAGGAAAGGGTCAACTTTGCTCTCATTGAATTTGGCTTAGGGAAAGAATGACATAAACTACAAACTGAGTGTCTTGCCACAAAGGAGAGTAGGGGGGATGATGGAGGGTAGGCCAGAGTGGGGGAAGGTTGCTGGAAGCACACAGTTCTGTAAAGGGACAGGGACAGGGTACAGAATAGAACAAGATGGGCAGGGGAGTATAGTAAAGAGGGACATATAATCAGTGTGTCACAATATGTCCATTGTGGAGATGTTCTGCATAACTACACATGTACAGCCTGTATTGAATTGCTTGTTTTTTCAATGGGGTAGGTGATGAGGGAGGAAGGGAAAGAATCTAGGATTTAAAGTTCTATAATAAAATATTTTTGATTGTGTGTGTATATACATATACATATATATGGAATTCTCTTATTTAATTAAATGTCCATCTCATTGCCTTAAATATTATACTGAATTTTGCTGAATAGTTTATCCTTGGTGGTAGGCTGAGCTCTCTTTCCTTACTAAGTATAATATTTCAGTCTCTGATTTTTCAATGCAAAAGCTTCTCAGTCATGTGTGGTCCCAACTGTAGTTTTGTGATATCTAAATTGTTTATTTCTGGCTGCTTGCTGTATTTTCTCCTTTATCTGGTAATACTAGAATTTGCCTACAATGTTTCTTGAGGTTTTCAACATAGGATCTCTTTCACAAGGTGTCTGGTGATTCTGTTGATAACAATTTTACCCTCTGATTTTAGGACCTCAAGGTAGTTTTCCTTGATGATTTCTTGGAAGATGTTGTTCAGGCTCTTTTTTTCATAATCAGTTTCCAGTAGGTCAATAATTCTTAGATTATCTGTCCTCTTTCTCTTCTCCAGGTCAGTTGTTTTTTCCAATGAGATATCTTACATTTTCTTCTAATTTTTCTTTCTTTAGGTTTTGTTTGACTGATTCTACTTGCCTCATGGTCATTGGGTTCAATTTAACTGATTCCAATTTTTAATGAATTATTTTCTTTGGTTAATTATTGAAGTTCCTTTTCTATATGTTCAAATATTACTTTTAGGGAGTTATTTTCATCAATTACCTTTTTTAATTTTAATTTTTTTTTTGCTTTTTGGAAGGCATTTGGGGTTGTGACTTGCCCAAAGTCACATGGCTTGTAAGAGTGTCAAGTGTCTGAGGCTGTATTTGAATTCAGGTTCTATTGACTCCAGGGCTGGTGCTCTATTCACTGCACCACCTAGCTTCCCCAACCCCCAATTTGCTTTTGAACCCTTTTTTCTCATTTCAAAAATTTTCCTTTTTAAGGAGTTGTTTTCTTCAGTGATTTTTTTTCTATTTTAGATCTTGTAATTTTAAAATAATTGGTTAATTTATTTTCTACCTTTCTAATTTGGCTTTTAAAATCCTTTAGTGCTTCCAAGAATGCCTTTTTGGACTTGAAACTAGTTCATATTCCTTTTTATGATTCTGATGTGGAAGTAGAGTCAATGCTGACCCCTTCAGAATTAGGTTCATCTTGTTTGCTATAATAGGATTTTGTTTTTCCAACTGTCTTTTAGCCAACTCTGATAGCCTCCTGACTTTTAAAGTGAATTGCTTCTTTTGTGGTACAGAGAGCTCTGACCCACTCTTCTTATGCTGGGTGCTAGGGACTTTGTTGTTGACTTTGTGTGTTGTGGCCTCTGGGTGTCTATACTGGAGACCAAGGTCATTACTTTTGGCATTTCCCTGGAATGGAGGGGTGGTCTGGCCACTTTGGGTTTCTGTCTCTGTGCCATGGGCTAGAATTCAGGGAGGCTCAGCTGTTGGGGACCTGGCCATGCTGGTATATGCAGATTCCCCTGATTGTGCAAAGGCATATGTAGACTTCTGGTGTTAGCACTTGTTTGCACCAGCCCCCCTAGTGTTTGGGAGCTCCTGCTGATTGGCTGAGATGGGGTTTCTTGGAATGCCTCCCACCCTTCCCCTTAGCATAGGCACACCCTCAGCCACATCCTTCCTCTAGTAGTCCCAGCCCCGCTGCTAGTTCCACTTTTTCAGGATTTTACCCAGAGGTCATATTCTCTGAGTTTTCAGGGTCATGGAGGGAGGTTAGAGCCCCTAGGATTTGTTCCACCCTCTTGTCTCCCGTAAGTTCAGGTAAGAGATTTTTAAACATACAGGTTGTGGATTGATAGCCCCAGGAGTAGCTGCTATTACTACTATGGAGCCTGTGCTTGTCTCTTACCCATTTCTGACACGTACCATGTACTACTGTGAGAGGTCTGTGAATCACCCCTCTGGTGGGTGAACCAGCTTGCCTGGGCTCACTCCAACTCTGTGCTGATGTAACCCCTGAGCTCTGCTATGTCTCCACTCTGTCCACGTATTTTGTTTTTCTTAATGCGATTTGATTTCTTTATTTTTTTATGAAGAAACAAGTCAGGAATAATTAATCCTTCAATTATAGTTCTCTTTTTCTTCTATTAGGATATGGGGATGATGGTAGAAATCTCTGTTTTCATGACATTATAGGACAGCCTTGAAAAAAAGGTAAATTGAGAAAGAGCACTTGGTGCTGATGACATCATGAAAGAATGCTCCAATGATAACAGTGAACAAGAGATAATTTCATTAGACAAAGTGGTGACTAGAAGGTAGCATATAGACCGGAACTCTTTAGATAGGTCCATAAGTTATGTGTTCTACTGTACATGTCCTTTTGATACGAATAGAAGAAAATAGTAAATATATTCCTGCTCATCCTAGTAAAACAGAAGAACTAACAGCTTTTTTTAAAGCTATCATTATTATCATAATTTCTTCATTGTACTTGAAAAAAGTATAGATTAGAAGATAATGCACCCTTCATGCAAGGATGAGGAAAAATTCCAGAATGATACCAATACTTGCGTATGGGTCTATAGGAGTCTAAGTTGATTCTTTTGCTATGGTAATGGCTTTGGGCTACTTGTAGATTCACTCCATCCCTGTGAGTTTGATCTTTTCATTAAGAAAATATTTCAATAGTTCAGTATTAAACTGCTGACCCAAACCTTCTTCAAAGGCAACTCCAAGTCACAATGGAGTAATATTGTCTCTCTATGACAAAAATAGATGGCTATAGATTTGGGGAATAAATAACAATTACATCCTGAAATAATGATTTAATAATAATTAATTAAACAATAAATTTACATAATAATAAATTCAAATAGATAATAATTTTAATGGGATTTATTTTCTGGCTATGTTAAGTAGCCATGAGTACTCAGTTTCCTCCATAAGAATGCTGGCAATAATCACCGAATAAAATGCTATTGCTCAGCTCCAAAATACCATAGACTTTTATATTCACTGAAATGTTAGATGACTATTTACTCTAGAATTTTTGTTTTCATAATATCATTGGATTCTTTGCTTCTGATCAGAAAAGATAGTCATTACACCTAGAAGTTGGTGCTCTGAGGCCTGTGCCTACTGGCTCCCTTCCTCAAATTAGACATGCTGCCAGCTACCATACACAAGGCCATTTGGCAAAATGGAGAGTAGGGGACAGATGTGCGTAATAAACATTCATCTGTGAAAAAGGAAATATTCCAGTTTTCCTAAGCTAGTGCACAGGCAGAAAGGCTCTGAAATGAAACTTTTTAAGTATGAAAGAGATCCAGAGTTGGAAACAGCATCTGTCCAATGTAGGGATTCAGTGGCAGAAAATCTCACAGGAGCTTATAAAGATTAATTTGATGGGTTTTTTTTTTTCCTAGTGCCATTTAGGTAGGCATACTGATAGTGATGTATAAAGTAAGATCTCATATGATTAGGTCCATTAAAGGGCTAATAGGAGAATGAGAGGGAAATCAGTCATTTCGCCTTATTTAAAAATCATTAAAGATTATATTTATATTTGTGATCAAGAGAATCAAGTGAAAATTCTTAGTGAACAATATTAATTAAAGTTACTTTTTCCTTCAGGAAAATGGTGTTTCTAACTACTTAATGCCCTTGTCAGTCAGTAGGTTAATGAACATTTCTAAGCAATAAATAATAATTATTATTATAAGAGACCTCTGTGCCAGGCACTGTGCTAATTTCTGAGTTGTCAAAGAAAGACATATGATAGACCCTTTTCTCAACGATCTCATAAATATAGTATATTAGATCATTGATTTTAAACCAGTTTTATCTAATATACTTGGTTTAACACATGGAGAGCCTAAATTATTCACTAGTATCCATAAAGTAGTAAGTGAGCAAGATTAAACAACACTGAAAATATATTCTGTGGTGGAGTTTTAAGTTCTTTGAGGGTATGGACTACTTGTTTTTTTTTTCGGTGTAAGCTTTTGTCTTTCTTTTTTTAAATTTATTTTTATTTGTTTTCTTGTTTACATTATTCATTTTCAATACATTTTTGAATTACCAATTTTCTCCCCATCTTGCCCCTGCCCCAACCCCAAAACAGCAATCCCACTGTAAAACCCCTCCC
>JAQQSW010003701.1:0-14630 GCA_028646575.1 Pseudocheirus occidentalis | reverse complement strand
GAACAGCTTTACCCAGCCCCAATTAAGTTTCAAAGCTTCAGCTTTCACTAACCGTCTCTGACTGAAGCTCCCCTCAGGCCGGTGCTTTAGATTTTCTTTGAAGTAGACTCACGCTGTGGCTTGGGAGGCTCAGCTGCTCCTTGTGGCCGCCCTGGGGCCCTGCCTAGCCTTGAGGTTTTGGGCTGGCTGGGTCTCTGCTCCTCTGTGGCGGGAGCTGTCCCTCTGTTCTGCTCCTCACACCTTGGCAGATGTGGGGGTGCTGGAGGCTGTAGAACCTCTGCAGGTTGGCTGCGGGGCATGGCTCAGCTCCTTCCCACCGTCCCAGGCCTGGCCACGGTCTCGGCTTCCGGCTGTTCCAGCCTCCGCTCCGGCGGCTGCACTGAGCCCCTGCTGCCGAGCTGAGCCCCTGCTGCCGAGCTGCCTTCAGTGAGAGCTGTGTTCTCTGTATTTGTATGAGTCTGAGAGTCCTAGACTTTCCTAGACTTTGTCTGGGCTCGTATTTTCTGGGTGTTTAGGGTGGCGGTGTGGGAGCTGCGGGACCTTGCTGCTTCTATGCTGCCATCTTGGCTCCGCCCCCCCTCCCATTTTCTCATTTGTAAAATTGGGGTAATAATGCCTATAGTTGTGTAATAAACTCATAAGTTGTTGAAAGACTCCAATGAGATAATGTATATAAACAGATTCATAAATGTTAAGCATATAAATGTCATATATGTATGCAGGTTGTATGTGAGTGTGTATACAGAATATAATATATAGGGAAAGGGACCAGACTTGAGATTTCATTGGTTTAAGGAACTTCTAGATTAAGCAACTTCCTCTACCAAAGTAGGTTGGTACTGTCTTATTGTTAACACTAAATATTAAGATCTATAAGCATTCATGCAAATGGAAAAGAAATTTTACTAAGCAATACATAATGGGCTATCCATAGTATAGTATGCAGATAGTCCTGACTTTGAGCAGCTAAGTGGGGCAGTATAGAGCACTGAGCTGAGAATCAAGAAGTCCTATCTTCATGAGTTCAAATCTGCCCCTAGACACTTACTAGCTGTGTGACTTAATCCTGTTTGCCTCAGTTTCCTCATCTGTAAAATAAATTGCAGAAAGAAATGGCAAACCACTCAGGGATCTTTGCCAAGAAACCTCAAATAGAGTTATGAAAAGTCAGACATAACTAAAAAACAAATGAACAACAAAATATGTATAGGAAAATCAAATTGTTTATCACATACATACACACATGTTTTGTGCACATATTGTTGTTTTTTAATCATTTTCAATTGTGTCTAACTCTTCATGGGATTTTCTTGGCAAAGATCCTGGAGTGGTTTGCCATTTCTTTCTCCAGCTCTCTTTACATATGAGGAAACTGAGGCAGAGTTAAGTGACTTGCCCAAGGTCATACAGCTAGCCAGGGTTTGAGGCTAGATATGTCTCAGGCCTTACACTCCATTCACTGAACCACTTAGCTGCCCTTGTGTGCCTATAAACCTCTATCTCATCATAGGTATGTGAAGACGAGGTGGGAGGGAGTAGAGGGAATATGGGTTAAGGGTTTTCTGATCTGTCATTCTGCACATGCAATCACAATGTCTTTGGGAGGGGTAGCTACTCCTCAGCTTGTACACTATCTGCCAGAGAATATCAAATTTTCCAGCTCCATCATTCCTTTCCCACTTGAGTTTATCACTTTAATAGCTTAAAACTTCACTGAGGCTTTGGGGAGACATATACACATACACACACACATACACATACATACACATACACATACACACACATACACACATACACATACACACATACATACACACATACACATACACACACATACACACACATACACATATGGAGAGGAATAATGTTCTCTGTGCATGTAACTAATCTCTTGGCAATGTTTGAAATCACATTATCTAGCAAGAGATACAAATTTCTCTTTATACATGCCTTCCAAGAAAGCAAGATGCATAAAGAATTTGCACCTGGGCACCTATGCAAATTCCTAGATCACCGCAATAGCAATTCCAAGGTTCCCCTAGACAGATTTCAAAACTAAATTCTAAACAAATGATCATAGGTTACATAATACATCCCTGATCATTTGTAGATGTGGGTACTTTTCCACAAAGTCAGATTTCAAGCTTTCTTATCCTTCGTAGATAACCTTCAGGAGTTGTCATGGTCAAAAAAAATAACACATTAGCCTAGTTTTAAAAAAGCCTTCCTGAATTTAGCTAGCTAGGTTTTTCTTTCTATGATAGACATAGAGGCCATCCACTCACTACTGGCTTCCAACTTCAGGACCCTTCCAACTTTATGAAACATCAATGGTTCAAACACCTCTGGTTTATCCTATAAGAATTCAAGATCACTTCCACAAACAGGGGAGCATTATGAGTGGAGGACCTCGTGGAGCAATCACATAAATATTAAAAAAAAAAACCAACAACCTGTAACTTGCTGCTAGTTAACCAATTTAACTCATCCTCCCAAAGTCTAGCCAGCAAGTTGGTGCAAGTAAAGACCTAACATTCCTAGTCCCACTAGCTCTGACAGAGCTAGGAAGGTGTTTCTGATTTTCAATTAGAATCCCTCAGCAAACTCTTTCTTATAATACTTGCAGTGTGGGTGTGCTCTTGTTACTAAACTTGCCCTTTACCTCATCTGTTGTGCACATCAAAACTGATGATACAATTGCATGAAGTAGGTGTTATTACAGGCAGCCTCTGCTTTTTTTTTCTTCTGAGGGAAAAAATAAAACTAGCATTATTACACATGCATACCTCAGATCCGATGGGTCAGGAGGAGATAGACCCTAACTTCCCCTGCTGTTATTGTCATACCTTTCATAGACAGACCTGTTGAAAGCTGGAGTTTCATTAGGAAAGGATGAAATCAAATCTGTTAGATGCCAATTAAGCATGCTGTGTGATGACACCATGCTCCATGTGAACTTTTTCACATATTTTTTTTCCTTCTTAATTTTCAAATTTGCAATCATTGACAATTAATCACAACTCTCTTGAAAAAAAAAACTTTTTTTTTCCATACACATTCCACTTGTATAACAGGTATGCACCATTAGCTCTAGACATGCTCCTGGAAGGATGATGGCTCCCAGCATTTAAGATGTTCATGCCTGAGGTACTATAGAAAACAACCTAGAACAGTGGCTTAAAAGCGGTAATGGCTATGTTGAGAGGGTAGAATTTGAAGAAACACAATGGAGTGGGTGAGCAGTGTCTGGTGCCTAGAGGATAGAGGGCTAGAAATATATTTGTAGCTCTTAGAGAAAGAACCTTGCCATGACTAGAGCCATGTGCTCTAAGGGAAAGAATCATCATTATCCTTACAATGATCACCATAATAATAATAAAAAAAGCAATTAGCAGGGGAAGCTCGAGGTGAAATTGTAAAGTCAGCAACATTAATATTCAGCAATCTATTCAGTGCCCTCTCTGTCTTCTTCCTCTGCCTTGGCATATGTCTCTTGGTGCCAGAGGCATCATGATAGTGCCTAGAAAGTCACTCTACATCTCCAAAGTGTTCTATTCTGTCAGGAAGTACCCCATGCCACCAACCCTTTCCATCACTACCCTCATTACCACACCTGTAGAAATGGAACTGATCACTTTTCTAATTCTTTAGGGCCTTCCACTTTCTCTCTCCCATGGTATGGTGGAAAGGCTATTGGCCTTGGAGACAGGAGAAGCTTGTGTTCAAATCCTCTGTCTTTTATTTGTGATGATGGCTCTTATCTTCATTTTAGAGGCCACAAAACTGACACACAGATGTAAATGCCTGCTCCCACTTCTCTGCTTTTTATTGCTGTTTCTAGAGGAAGCTAGGTGGCACAATTCATAGAAAGGATTTGATCTCAAATCTGGTCTCAGACACTTACTAGCTGTGTAATCCTGTGTAACTGTCTGCCTCAGTTTCCTCAACTATTTAATAGGAGTCATAATAGCATCTACCTCCCAGGGCTGCTGTGAGGATCAAATGATTGACTTAAAAAACAGTGCCTATTACACAGTAGGTACTAAAAACATGTGCCTACCGAAAGACCTTCTGAGGCAGCTAGGTGGTGATGTGAACAGAGAATAGAGAATAGTGAATGGAGTTAGGAAGTCATGAGTTCAAATTCAGCCTAAGACACTTACTAAGCTTATGAACCTGGGCAAAGTACTTAACCCTGTTTTCCTCAGTTTCCTCATCTATAAAATGACCTCAAGAAGGAAATTGATAAATCACTCCAGTGGAAGTTTGCCAGAGAAAACCCCAAATGGGATCACAAAGAGTCACATTGGAAAACAACCAAAGAACAGTGAAGAGCTGCTAGAATTGCCTTTGGATTAAGGTTCTGTTTTCATAAAGCTCTTGTTTAAATAAAATATTTAAATTAACCTCACCCTGTCCTAGACAACTCTTTAATACAGGAATTCTTAATCTGGGACCCATGAACTTGTATTTTAAAAAATATTTTGATTACTATATTTCTTTATAATTATTTTCCTTTGTAACCCTATGTCCCTCCTTTGCTCCTAATCAATAAAACAGGGGTAATAATACTTGGATTACCTGCTTCCTAGGGTTGTTGTGAAGAAAATACTTTGTGAAATATAAAAAAATAAATTATGTATTAGTAATAACAAAATAGTTCTTGCTAGTATTATTTTGGATTTAATATATTATCCCTTTCCCCTTAATTTAAATGTTTGAGTTAAACAAGAGCTTTCTGAAGACAAAGTCTTAATTCAAAGGCAATTAAGACAGGAGATACTTAGGTGGATGTGTTGCGGTCTAGGGGTGCTAGGAATCCTGAAATACAGAGCAAATCCAGGGCATGGGGCTGCCTCCAAAGAATTTGATCACTCAAGTCTTCTTTCAGCCCAAGTAACAAAGTTTGTTGTATCACCAATAAAAGTGGCCCAGATTTTAAGAATCTGAGCAATTTAATGGGGGAAAGATTGGTATTTTATACAGAAAGATTGTGGAAGGATCTGGATGGGATTAAGGAATGACAAGTATCCTGGGGTGGGGCCAGGTCCAGAGCAGAGGAAATGAAAGGGCAGTTAAAGGGATTATTAACTGGGAAGGGTTGGGTGCCTCAGGGGAACACCAGAGACTTGGGTTCAGGGGTTTTGGAGTCCAGATCCCAAAGACATGATCTTTTGCTCTTTTGGGGTCCAGTGCTAGTCTCATCTCCATCAGATGAGCCTAATATGACCCTCAAATGATACCACTTGATAATGAGATACTACATGGGTATAGAGAACCATGTTGTTAGGCAGGAAGACCTGGATTCATGCCCTGATCTATCTGATAGATAGCATTTCCCTGGGCAAACTGCTTAATCTCTTAGTGTCCTAGGCAACTCTCTAAAACAGGGGGCCTTAATTGGAATCCATGGGCTTAGATTTTTTTTAAATTGATAACTTTTATTATAATTATTTTTCTTTATAATCCTGTTTATTTTTTTAATACTTTTAAAAACATGATTCTGAGAAGGGGTCTCCACCATCTTGCCAAAGTGATGCATGAAATGGAAAAAGGTTAAGAACTCTCCCCTAAAACTGAGAGAAGGTGAAGTCAGCCTCACTGATTCAGGAAGTTCCCTTATTCAAGAGCTCCATATACTAGTGTGAGAAATGAATATTTCTATCTTATATTTAACAACTAATTATTGTATTAGGGAAAAGGTTTTTTTTCTCTTTTCTACTTCCTCATTCAGAAACTAACAAGTGTTGGAAATCTCTTAAAAATTTACCCAAGTCAAGATCTAATCAGACATTAAAAGAAATTCTAAATTTGAGCTAATGGATATATTCCTGCTCATTGAGTCTGCTCAGACAGGTCTGGGAAAAGGTTGATTCTCCCTATTATCAAGACAGGTGACATGGAAACTGATGTCTCTTTGACTAAGATTTGAGTGACCTAAGTCACATACCCCAAGACCTTCATTTTAATATAGTCCATAACTCCCATTGTGTTAAGTAACATGAACTGATGTCTATCCCTCAATAATGAGGTGTAGGCTCTGAGAGCCCCCTTGAGCTCTCCTTCAATCTTTGAGGTACAGGCTCTGGTGTGGTTACCCATAAAGAGGGTTAGGGTTTCTCTGGAGACCCCAAAATACCAACATGCCAGGTCCTGCTGAAGGAATTCAACTTGTCTTCTCTCAGCCAAAGAAAAGTAAAGTTTATTGAAAGTTCACCATATGAGGTAGATTCTTAAGGAGCCTAGGTATCTGTGACACTTCCCTTGGGCAAGCAGGCCAGAGCAAGTCTGACACAGAGTAAGTCTGTGGTAGGTCATTCTATGGCACTCTCACAGAGAAAGTCTATGCTAGGTCATTCTATGGAGCTCTCACACCACATGGAGGGAAGATGGGATTTTATATACAGAAAGGTTGTAGGAGTAATCTAGGGGTGGTCTAGAGGAGGAGTTTGTGGAGGGTCTTCAGGAGGAATTAATGAGGTCAATGCAAGGGTAGATTGATATTTTGATAAGCTCAAGGGTGGGAAACAGATGGACAATGGAGGGTTAGGCTAGTAACAGAAGTTTGGGCCCAGTCACAATGAAAAACTTATGGCCTCTGCAAATGCCTAGTTGAAGGGAAGATTTAATAAGACTTCAAGGGGTTTCCCAGACCCTATACCTCAAAGATTCAAGAAGAGCTCAAAGGGGGTCCCAGAGCCTGTACCTCAAAGATTCAAGGAGAGCTCAAGGGGGCTCCCAGAGCCTGTACCTCATCATCAGGATCACCTACTCTTCAAAGGGCATATAAACTATGACTTCCACTACCATTGGGGATCTTTTGGTCTAAGAAAGTTAGCCAAATTTCATTAACAACCTGTACTATCATTTTTAACCATTTTTTAGAAAGAACACTGATAAAAAAGAGAGGAAAGTTGACTTTCAATCCAAGAATATGAAGTTAGTTTCTTTTAAAAAATGCTTTTGCCCATCCTCAGTTCAAGCTAAAGAGATAAAAGGCCATTTACATAATAAAAACCATGCTATATTGTATTCTCTGAAAGGCCACAGGCTTAAAATTGGAAGATTTTACTTTCTAATTGGAATATCTACTTATTCTGCTTTTCCTCTTTTAAGATGAGTCATTTTTTTAGTCCTGTAAACACCAAATAGATGTAGAATTACAACCACATTATTTTAAAATGTCATGATTTATGATTTTGTTTTTAAATTTGGGAAAATAAAATTTACATTCCTTTTCAAGTGTCACGTCCAGAGAGGTTTTCTGTTTGTCAGAATGATTGACTTTGTATGTAAAAGGTTACAAATGCAGAAGCAAATTGGTGGATTGACATTTAAATCTAATTTAACAGGCATATAATCACAAGTATAAAAATTTGAAATGGAAATAAATTAGAATTATGAACATGTCATTTTATTTCACTTGTTTGTATCTCAGTGTTCTGAAAAAAACAAGTCTCTCCAACAATGGAGAGGCTCCAATCCAGTCTAGGTGTAAACCAAAAGAAACAGGCCTGACAAACCTATTGACATGAAGCCTTTGGTCCCTTACAAATCTACCTGATCCAAAAATTCCCTGATTCTCCTTTCACAGCATGGTAAAGAAGCAGCAATATATATGGAACCATAAGAAGAAAAAATGTTTTCTATTCTTTTGTTTTCTTTTCTTTTTCTGCTACTGTGTCTCTCCTTGATTTGGGGCTGCTTCTGTAAAAGGATTACTAACCTGGGACTAGTGGCTTAAAGGAGGACTTCTTAAACTTTTTCCTCTAGCAACCTCTTTTCCTGTTTTAGCAGCATTAGTTGCCATGGAGTGGCTTGAGGGCATGAGCAATACTAAGCAGGCATGCTTTGTGTTCAGAACCAAGGCTACTTTGAAGTTGCACAATGCAACATGGGAAAATACTACCAGAAACACCTCAGATTCATGATGTGTTTAATTTTTAATTAATTTTTGGTCATTGCACGTTCAGAAGCCTTTCACTAATGCCAAATTTTTCACAACCCCATATAAAGTCATGACCAATAGTTTAAAAAGTGCTGTAAAAAATGACAGTATGGGTCCCACAATTATTATGCATGTGACTGATGTTCTACATATGCCAATTTCTCCATGTTCATCATTCAAATTTCAAGCCAATAATGAATAAGCATGCAAACAAAAATTATTAAGCACCTACCATGTACATAGCACTGAGCTATACAATACAAAGATGTATAAAAAATAAATTGTCAAGGAGTTTATAAATGAGCTGGGAAGACGATGCAAATCTATTTGAATAGTCAAGCAACAAAGCAGAGATTCAAGGGTGATGTAAGTTGACAATACAAGAAATGTTATAAGGTGGGACTTCATTAGTCCCCAAAGACATACTATATGTTTTCTCACATCCTTCATTCCTAGATACTATCCATTTTTTACCAGTCAGTTAATTTAACTCAGCTGCTATGTTTTCATCCAAAACTGTTTCTTTAAGATCCATGAGGCCAAGGACTATATTATCTAAATCCAGGGTCTAGTGCAGCAAGTACTTAGTAAATGTTTGTTGCATCAAAAACCTCAAGATTCTTGTGTCTTTCCACCACTTCCTAGCATTTTAATGTGTATAGGAGAGATGGAAAATCAAATATAAAGCAAGCATTTTTCTGTTTATAGCTTATTCCCCCTCTAGTCCATTGAAAACTCTGATAAGGACTTCATATAACATAAAAATATGAATGAGCAAGGATAATTTCTATGGTATTAAATTATGCTCCTTGAAATACATTTCTGATTCTGAATCTCTCTGAAAACACATGTGCATTCATTGCTCTAGTTTTCACCAAGTATGTTTTAATACATTATATGTTCATTGACCTTAATGTCTGGACTGAATTTCCTTTTACTCCCTGTCCAGTTACTGTTTTCTTCAAATTATGATTCTCAAAGTCTTTCACCTCCTTTCTTCCTTTATGCCTCAAATTACAACCCACAGGCCGTGCCATGAGGCCTCTGCTAATGATTCTTTGGAGAGGAATTCATCTCTAGTGCGACGTGATACCAAGTACAATTTTGTGCTACTGACATAATGCTGGCTTTTTCTTCCCCAAAGTGACTGTTATCCCTTAATTGAAAATAGCCATCTGAATCTGCAAGTTGCTATTATAGAGAACTGTGGGTTCTTGTTTCTTATGTTGCTGTGGGTGTGTGTATATATCTATATCTATGTATATATACCCATAAATACATATATACATAGATGTATGTATATATATGTATATATACGTATGTGTGTATGTGTATATATGTATGTGTGTATTCTTGTTTTTAAAAGAAAGCTTAGTTGTCCCCAATGTTACATAATTGTAACACAGCTACCATTAAAGCTTAGGCATCTCCTAACATATACCCCAGAGCTCAGTATGCTAGTTTCTGCATCTTCTAGCTAATGGTGGAATTCTTTCTGCTATACCTTTACTTGTTCAAAGGAACATTTCCAGGAATAATTTCCTTAGGACTGAAGAGAACCAGAATCAAAATAAACCTCAGTCTTCTAATGGATGTTATCCTTATAATTTCACTCCAGGTTGAAAAATCTAGAAGTCGGCAGATTTTAAAAACTGTATGGCCAAATGTGAAGCAAAATTCATTTCTATCTTGATTTTTTCTCTATATATAATTTAGGCTTAGATATGCATACAATCTACGTAGGGGCAGCTAAGTAGCACAGTGCATAGAGTGCTTGGCCTGGCCTGGCCTGAATTTTCATGAGTTCAAATTCAGCCTTTGACATTTACTAGCTGTGTGACCCTGGGAAAATCACTTAATCCTGTTTGCCTCAGATCTTCATCTGTAAAATGAGCTGGAGAAGGAAATGGCAAACTATTCTAGGACCTCTGCCAAGAAAACCCCAAACTGGGTCATAAGGCAGATGGGACTGAAAGTGACTGAACAACTATACTTTCCTTCTCAGTTCTCCTGTGGAAGAACCATGGGCACATGGATGAATCATACAAATGAAATACCACAGCTCTGGCACATACCTGATGGGGATGGTGGGAATGGTGGTAAGAAGATGGGGGGAACATTTGGAAACATGTAAAAGAACAATTTGGGGGAGTGTGCAGAGTTAGAAAGTCACAAAGCCTAAAATCAAATGATGAGAATGCTCACAAAAACTAGAGAAATAATTGAGTGATGGCCAGGACAAATGTAGACAAAGTCTATACAGTCTCCTATTCAATGAAAAGGGGGAAATCCTTCTTAATCTGTAACATGTGTAGAGAATCCAATCTGGTGACTGACAGAGAATAAAACCCAACGAAGCAGGTGAGAACAGCCTGCAGCAAATACGCAAAGATACACTATATCGCTCAGATCTAAGATTTCACATACATGTCTTGAGTTAGGAGAGAAGAAGCTGGATTTTAATCATTTGTTACAAAGACCAAGTTGGTTTAAGAGTAATGCCTACCCTGTGAAGAGTGTTCAGATTAGCTAGCTCTAAAATATCTTTTCATGAAGAGGCCCTGGAAGCAAAGCAGGAAATCACCACTGGTGTTTCAGACCCTAAAGTAAGGGCTTATCCAAAATGGAACAGTGGACAAAATCATTCCATTTGGAGAAGCAAGCGATCAGGGAACCAGAAGTCTCGATATTATTATGCAAGGATGCTATCAACAAGTATCAGGCAAAAAGGCAGGGTTATATTCTGCCACTAATATAAATGGAAAGCCCACATATATGTTGGGCGCATTCTAATGTGCCAAACGGAAATCTTGTTTAGCAGAAATTGGTATCTATGGCACCAGCTCTGGTAAACAAGGAAGGGCTGGGAATAGAGGTCATCCTGGGCCCTGAAGATACTGAGCCAAAACTCACCACCAGTTGTGTATGAATCCATTCTACCTGGGCCCAGAGAATTTCATGCTAAAGTGACTGTAAGACTGAAAATATAACATGTCTTGCTATGCTAGACAGTAGATCTCAAATGACTGTTGTTTTCCAGTTCTTAGAATCATTTAAGGAAAATTCCTGTGAAAGAGCTAGGATTGTATGCGACAAGGATAATTCCTTCATTCATTCAATAAATATTTATTGTTTATTGAATCAAATGATGATCAAATTATCAATACAAAAGTACCAACTATGCACCAGGCATGGCTCTAAGTGCTGGAGATACAAAAAGAAGCAAAGACAGTTCATGTCCTCAAGAAGCTTATGATCTAACGGAGGAAATAACATGCAAACAAATATATACAAAGCAAGTTAGATATAGTATACATAGGAAATAATTAAAAGAGGGAAAGCACTGAAATGAATATGGGTTAGGGAAGGTTCCTATAGAAAGTAGGATTTTAGCTGGGATTTAAAGGAAACCAGAAAGGTCAGTAGTCAGAGTGGAGGAAGGAGAGCATTCCAGACATAGGGCACAGCCTGAGAAAATGCCCAGAGCCTAGAGACAGATTCTCTTATTAGTAGAAAAGCCAGCAGGCCAGTGTTACTGTATATTTTGAGAAGTAAGGTAAAAAAAAAAAAGACTAGAAAGTAGGAGGGTGCTAGGTTATAAAGGGCTTTGAATGACAGAGAATTTTTGTATTCCATCCTGGAGGCAATAGGGAGCCACTGGAGTGTAATGTGGAGAGGTAGGGGGAGGATTGACATAAACCTGAGATCACTTTAGTAGCTGAATGAAAAATGGATTGTAGAGGGAATAAACTAGAGGCAGCCTGGCTGACCAGCAGGCCATTGCAGCAAACAAGGCACAAGGTAATGAGGGCCTGCACCCAAAGTGTCAGAGGAGAAAAGGGGAAATATTTGAGAGATGTTGTAAAGGTGAAATTGACAGGCATATTTTAGTAGGCCCATGGACACAGACACATAGAGTATCCTGAATCTGAGATGGTCTTTTCCTGAAGGAAACCCACAGGTCATCTTTTTTTCTTCTCTCTCAGAAGTATCCTCTAGATTATCTGTCTTTGACCTCTATCTATCCATTAAACATGCATTTAAAAATTTTTTCACTAATCAAGGATTCTAAAATCATATCCTGTTGAATCTGATCAATTCAACTTTGAGTCTTTAATTAAATGAGAAAACTGAAATATAGAGCTTTCTACCTTTTAGATAGGTTTCTAATGACAGGATTACATTTTCTGATTGGAGTTTCTGTGGCCCTACCTAAAATAGCCTCCCTTGTCCTCTCTTTCTATCCCACTTCCCTCCCCTTCTTGAAAACTCAGTTCAAACTCTTCTATAAAGACTTCTCTAACCACTTTACCCACGCTAACTGCTTTTGGAGGACCCTTTTATTTCCATATCTTCGATTGTATGATCATCTTCTAAATTCCTTTAGAACTTATTCACATTTTGTTAATGTGTATATATACGTTGTTCTTTAAAATTTCAATTATGTGTCTTCTCTCTTCAATAAGACTATGTGACTCAAAAACTAGACTGATTTAAATGTCTTTATGTCGTCCTAGTGTGACTAGTAAGGTTTTATGCATATAGTAAACAATAAATAGTTATTCAACAAGACCATTTTCTGAATAAATACATTTAATGTTCAGATAGAAATTTTCAGAAACAAACCTCTGAAATAAATCATCAAAACTGCAAGCATCATTATCCAGCTTTGTACCTACAAAGCACTATTTCTTAATTACCTCACAGTATAGAAGCAAATGTTTAACTAGCTTATTTAATCTTTTTCAATGTTTGTACAGTTCTCTTTATGTTTGACTTTCTATTTACTTTTCTAAGTAATTGTTGTCTGTCTTGAATGAAGTCTACACACAGCACAGAAACTGAAGTTTAGCACAGCCATAAAAAGAGTGGATCATTGGATCAAGACGTCAAAATTTACAGGTTACAGACAACACTTAAGATTTCTTCAACAGGTAGAAACAACTGAGCTTAGCACCTAGTTAGAAAGAAAATTACTTAAAATAGGAAACTATCAGATGGTCATCCTTAGCACCCCAGGGTAGCTTCTCCATCGACTGTTCCCACCCTACTTCCTCTTCCTGGAAGGAGTCTTACCTTGTGGTACCAAGTAGCCGCAGCCTTTTGGAATCCAGTTGTCTGTATCTTGCAGAACCTCTCTGAATCCCACCCAAAGCCCTACCAAAATGCTCTGTTTCTAGAAATCTTGAGTTCTTTCCCTATCCTGAGGTCTTCTTTTTGCCAAGCTGAAATTATTTGAAAAAAGTTGATGGGGGAAGGGGTAGCTTCAAACTCTTGGTGACTGTATCTTGTAATTCTGGCCCTACCTGTTGGAATTCTCTTGCACATCAACAATAAAAGTCTAGACTCTAGAGAGATGTTAGATAAATAAATATAGAGACAGATTCATATACATACGACTCTACCTATCTATATCTATCTGTAGTCTAGTTTTAAAGGTAAAAACACTATATTTGAATCAGTTTTAGTGCTTGCTAGCTGTTTAACCACAGACATGTCATTTACCTCTTCAAACTCTAATTTGCTCATTTGTAAAGTGGATAAATATCTCCAAAATTAAAGGATGAACTATTTTGGAGAGGAACGTACTGTATAAAAAAGAAGTGTTTCTATAATGTGAGCTGTTATTACCTGTGCAGTTTTGGACAAGTCACATCTCCCTCTCTCTAATACATTCTGGTATTGCTAAGAATGAATTCTCCTTTAAACTTGGGTTGACAGGGAAAGTAGAAGATAACTGGATAAGCCCATCAGTGAGACATAGGCAAAGTGCTAAAGTGACATAGGCAAGGTCCTTCTCTTTCAGGGCCTCAGTTTCTTTCTTTATAAAATGAAGGGAGTCAGATGAACTGTACGGTCCTTATCAACTCTATTCTAGGCGCTCCTCCTCAGTTTTTATGTCTGAAAAATGAAGTTGGACTAGGTAATTTCTAAGGTTTCTTACAGCTCTCTGTGTTATAATTTTATGATTCTATCATCAATTATTCAATGATCCATATTGGTTATGAATATTAGTGAAGCCAACAGATGGACTATATTTGAACTTCTTTTATCTCCTGTGCATAGATACATAAACTCTTCAAAGTTAAGTATCTTATCCATTTAACTTTCCGTAGACAACAAAAGGGTGAGGATGGGGGTGGGGGCTTAAAATCTTTGACGGAATGTTAAGGATGACTCTTTTAAAACCGTGCCTTAGTATCCCAATGTAGCACCAACACAATATTTGCAGCACCAATGGTGACTATGAATATACTGGCATAATTCTCAATGGCAAAATATAACAGACTCTCCATATAGAACACAGAAGTAAAGCATTTATCAAGATTCCAGAAAACTGAATCCTAAAACCAGAAAGCTAAATTCATCACAGCAACAAAAATATTAATACACCATAGCATACCAGGGAGCCATACCATCCTTTAGCCTTTCCACACACAAACTCTCACAAGCTTTACTGTATCCTTAGCTATGTCCTTTGTCTCCCAACATCTAACTGCTCTGATTCCTAACTTCCTATAGGCTCTTCTCCACCCCTCTGCTCTACCCCTGTATCAATAATGAGATATTCACAACACCCATGATGGTTATGAATATGCTGGTATAGTTTTGGATCACAAAATGTAGCAAACTCTCCACATGGAAGGCAGAACCAAGGTCTTTATTCAGAAACCATAACACT